>VWZE01021236.1:307609-409946 GCA_013396675.1 Eubucco bourcierii | reverse complement strand
AGGGCCGCGTCCCCACGTGCCGGCCAGACTGACACCAACATGGCCGCTGCCTGAGCGCCGCCAGCCCGCCGCGCACCGCCACCGGGGAGCCGGCGGCCGCGCTGCCCGCGCCGGCGCTCCGCCAGGTAGGCCGTTTGCGGCGCTGCTTTTGCTCCTTCCGGGGCCGAGCGAGCCGTGGGAATTTTGCAGGCGGTGGAAAGGGAAGNGAGCGCGCGGAGATCTGGTCACAGGCCGTGGCCTCTCGTCTCGCATCATCGGCGAGCCGATCCTCCCGGGGCTGTAAAACGACGTCGCTGACTAGTCTGGGGCCCTTCACTCCGGGGTGGCAGCTCCGCACCTCCCGCCCTGAAAAGGCCAAAAATGGGGTCAGCAGTCCTGGCCCAGGCATCGGCTCTGCGGAGGTGCAGCAGAGCGCTGCGCGCCGCCGCCGAGGCGCCCGGACCCTCCTGCGCCGGGGTCGGTTCGCTTCAGCCTCGCGTTACCTTCGCTTTTGGGTGGCTGGCCGTGGCCTCTCTCCTCGTGTGCCGCCTTCCCTGCGCTCCCTCTCTGCTGCCAGGCTGCTGTGTCAGGAGAAACTTACCAGACATGAAGAAGCCCGTGGGAGCGGGGTGCATTGGGGTGCTCAGGGTGAGCGAGGCGGAGCAGTGCCAGCGTGGGAGGTGGGGCTCGGCACCGCGACCGGCCACGGTCCGAGGTGCCCCTGTGAGTTAGCACACAGCAGCGAGCAGCTCCGTCACTGCACCTGGCACAACAGGCCTAGCGCTCGGCTACTTCCATAAGCTGGTAGAGAAAGACTCATGCTTAATGCACGGTCTCTTAAATTCTGAAGATGTGCTTCAGCGATATCGCCCCCAAAAGAGGTCCTGGTGCAGAGGAACCCTCTGTGGGTTTATTAGCAGAAGGTGACTGCGCAAAGCTGCTTGCAGTTGAGTAAAGCAAGGAGAAAACTATGCAAATAGTTGGGTCAGATTTGTAGTTATCATCAATGTATAGAAAGTGCTTCAGCTGTTCTTCGCAGCTTCCATTTTACTGTATGCCAGGGGCACGAGGATTGCTCCTAGTGCTGGACTGAGAGACCCCCTACAGAAGAAAGTCCAAGTGGGGCACTTTAACCACAGTATTTTTCTTCATTGGTTCTAAATTGATGATGTCATGGGCAGCTAATAAATGGTTTCACTGGCCCTAGCTTTGGGCACATTGCAAAAGAAGTGAGACAATTTACATCCCTTCCCCTCCTGCAGTCTGTTCTGAAGTTGATGAGTCGTCCAAATAACCTGCGTTGTATTTTGATGGGTGTTAAATATTGCACTGGGACACATTGCTTCCTATTTATAGACCTGTCATTCTGATACTCCAGTCAAAGGGTGGTTATGTTTTATCCTGAAATGAATAAAAGGAAACATTATGGTTTTCCTTCAGTACTGACAGCTGGGTTCACAAAGAGATTCCATGTGTAACCATGTAAGCAGCATTACAGGAGGGACTGGAGATCAGGACCTTTAGGCTAAATTTCTCTTTCTCCTCTTGCTACAGGGAATCTTAATTTCTCTTCTGGAAAGTGGAGAGAGAGAGAGAGAAAATGTTAGCCCATACCAGGCTGTCAAAAAAATCTCAGTCACCTTAGCAGGGCAAAGAAGGAGGGTTTGAACACGAGTCTCCCGCCCTCTGGGTGTTATCACATGTACTTGTGCTCTTGGGCACCCTCCCATCATCAGTTCTCTTCTGCATGAAAACTGCAGTTGTTCCATTTTGTGCAGAGCTGTCAGGTCAGCTTTACATGAGCCTGCTATATTAGGCCATCAAAGGAACATGAGCAGGAAAAGCAAAACTGGAAGTGACAAATCTCCTTTCCTTAAAAGAGCATCTTCATGGCTGTGCTTCTGGAGGGAACCTGGTGCCTGATGGCAACAAACGCTCTGGTATTAATCAGACAGCACGTGCTTGTGCAGTAACAGCACCAGCCTAGGGGTAAGATCCTGGCTTCTTACTGTGAAAATTTTGCATTTTTGCATTCTTACTTTTTTTTTTCCCAACATAAATCCAAAATATTCTTAAGTAGATTCATGTTTCTAGGGTGAGCGACAGAAAGCATGTAAGTAAACCAGAAATTGTGCCCAAATGAAAGTTTGGCTGTGAAATGATGTTCACTTGGTTAAAACTTTCCTTGCTCAGTTTGTGAGAGTTGCTTTTTTTGTTTGTTTTTTTTTTAATACCTGTTTCACCAGGACTGTCTTCATGGTGTTTTAAATTATCTGGGCTAATTAACATTGCTCTAATGACATCCCAAATAGTTTGTGGATCCTTTTATTTAATTTCAGCAGGCAAGAGCTACTTTCATTTTAACTGAGGGGTCATTTTTCATTCAGAGGTCAGAACCAGGCATGACACTGACTTCAGCACTGGATTCAGCATGATGACTCATGGTTCTAGAGCACCCGGTCCTCAGTTAATATTGGAGCTGTTTTCTTTGAAGCAGGTGTAGTTAGGAAGTCAGGTCTGTTCTGATGATTTCCAAGTGCTCTGCAAGAAACCAAGGAGTGTATTTTGGAGCTTGCATTTGGCAGTGCAGTCTGAAGAGTGGTAGGTCAGAAGAGGGGTGTGCGAAGTGTTAGATAGGTGAAATCAAGGTCAGCACATTCCTAGATGGGAATATTGTCTGGTCCCAAGCACAGGGTTTCTAGAAGCCTTTTCTTCTTCCAGCTGACAGCTTTCTCTGATAACCTGCTCTCAACGAGTTGCTCTGAGCCAGGAAGCTGTGACACATGTGGCACTGGCCTTAGTGACTACAGGGCCTGCTGCAGTGGCAGTTTCAGAGCTCACACATGCCAGTTGACCAGCCAGTGCCCTGCAGGTGTGCTGGCTGGAAAACCAGCTGTTACCTGTGTGGTACAGTTGCACAGTGTATAAAAGATAAAGTTAATGCAGGTGCAAAAGGCCTCACCTCTCCTCCACAAAGCAGTGCTTGGTGCTCTCTCACCCAGCTGTGGCTTTCAGAAAAGTTAAAAGAACTTACCTATTTTTGATGCTTTTTCTTGCTTCTTAAATTTGGTGGCAGTCACTGGAGACTGCAGAGTGTTAGGGACCTGGCTGTGCAAACACATGCTTTACTCTGAAAGACTGAACAGATTGACACTGGAAGGAACCAAGTTAACTTGAACAAATACTCTGGCTACGTGGCACAGATGTAGTGACTCATAGGACATTTCTGTTTTCTTTCAGGTTGTGCCAAGGAATAAACCAAGAAAAAGGTTTCTGTGTCCTAGCATGGCAAATGAAGAAGATGATCCAATTTTACAAGAGGTAGAAGTGCATTGTGGCAGCATTGACTGTACATGAGACTCTTTCTTTTTTAGGTTATTGTAGTTCCCAGCATTCTTACTTTGTTTCAGCAATGTATTGTCAACATCAGTGGCTGGTAACCAGCCTTGCTCTGTGCAAGTAAATAAATTGTGTGGACCAAATACGTGTTTTACCAAAACAGTGGTGTCCTTATTGACAGATTCAGCTCAGGTGTTTCACCCATTTTTGGTCTTCCCAAGTCAGAAAAGGAACACAAGTGAAGAACTTGTTTCTACCACTGTGTGTGTCCATTGACTTTATTGCATGTCTCTGAGAACTGGACAGCATTGGAATGACATCAATGAGTTCATTGCTGTTGAAATGTTTTAATTTCATATTTATGCCTTCTTGCTAGAACAAGCAGTTGTGTTATGATTCTGGACTTCTTTAAGGAGCTATTGCATCCCAAAAAGCAACCACAGTGTCCTGTTCACTTTATGTCTGAATTTACACACCAGAAATACAGGCAAGGCCAAGCTCATAAGGAGAAAAGTCATGAGAAAAGGAGAGGGGATTGTCAAGAGTGTATCTAAAATGGTGGCTTCCATATGTGATACTCCTGAAAGAGCTGTGCATTTGCACTACTGGTGATCAAATGCTGATACTGAACCAGATTTGGGGTGTGGGTGTCTCTTGTCTGATTTAGAAAGATTTGGGGACAAAATACTAGTAAGGAAGTTACCTTTCAGTCATGCTGCTGAAGAGAGCTTTCTCCTCTTTCTGTAATTATAATAACATATTCACTTCAACCCCTTGGAAAAAAAAAAAAATTGCTCTTGCATTTCAGATTGGGTTGCCAAGTTTGATTAGAGAATAAAAACACAGCTAGAGCCACTGTCTGCTGCCTCATCTTAGGGGGTTGCTTGTATTTTAGAAAGGCCAGTTGCAGAATTTGATGTCAAAATTGGCAGAAAGGAGACCTTTGACAAGAGTCATGAATGTGTTTTATCTTGGAGTTTGTAATGGGAAACTAAAATTGTCAGTGTTTGAGCTTTAAGGATTGCCCTTCTGTCTGAGGCTCCATCAGTTACAGCTGACATCTGATGAAAGTTGTTTGGTTTGCATTTTAGATTGATGTGTTCCTGGCCAGAAGTCTACTGGAGAAGCTGTATCTGTTCCAGGTATTTTATATTTGAAATTAAATTTAAAACACAGTAACATTCCTCACTGCTTCAGCCTGCCAAGATCTTGAGAATAGGCAAACCTCTTTGGGTTTCAGTCAGTTGAGGAGTGGTCATTTATGGCACAGACTTGTCATTAAATCACTTCCTTTAAGCTCCCTAAGGGAGTGCTTGGGGCAGGTAATGCCATTTGGTCATGGTTTGGAAAAGTGGCAGTCTGCTGGCGTCGCTGATTTCTGCCACCTTTACTAAATCCTTTCTTTAGGGCTGGCCTTGTTGAACTCATCATCGTTATTCATAATTAGTGTGAGTTGCCATAAGGCCTCCCCACTTGTGGAGATAAAGGTTTAGGGTTAGTGGCTGAAGGTGGAGGTAGGGTAGGAAGGTGGAGGTCTGTTGTTCCTGTCTGCCGCTGAGCCGCTCTAATCGTCTTATCCTTGCGGTTCTCTTTTGCCATCTTCACGATGCGAAGTCTTTTGAAGCTGTTAGATGAAATGGTCATGAGGAACCAGTGATGCTCACTGCCTCCTGTGCAGAACCACTGCACCACGTGTGCCAGCAGAGCACAGCTGGAGACAGCCAGCCACACTGCATCATGCTGTGCAGCCTTGCCTCTCGGGTGCCCACAGTTACCTTGTGTCAGGAGAGACATTGGCTGGCGATGGTGCCTGTGAGTGTGCTGGAGAAAGGGCAGCTCTGAGCAGGATGCTGCTGTGGCTGGAGGACTTCACTTGGCTACCACACTGTTCTCTTGGCATTTCCAAGTGGCTGAGAAGAGAGACCCACATGGCTAAACCTGGGTCTGCTGTCCTGACTAGGTACATGTGGCCCATGTCCTGTAAGCTAACTCTGCTTGCATAAATCCATAAATATTTTGCTTTTAGATAATAATAATCCAGGAAGTTAATGCTGAGAGGTGGATTTTTGTTTCTAGCACTTTTTTTTTACTGGGCTAGCGTATGGTGCCATATTTCTCTGTTACAGCTTGCTGTGGCATGTGAGGGGAGGAAGGGGATTGTGCAGTGGTGAAAGCAGAGGGCCGAGGGGAAAGAAACAAGTTTCCCAGGTTGTACTCCCAGATCTCTTGATGACTCACACATCAGTCATTTCTTTTCTTGATGTCTTGTGTCTGTCTGGCAAGTGGGCCTACATGCAAGGGGACAGGAAAGACTGAGTTAACTTCTGTGAAGTTCTTTGGTCTTTACATGAAGCTTGCTTTGTTTTCCAGTATCCTATTCGTCCAGCTTCCATGACGTACGATGATGTTACACATTTGTCAGCAAAGATAAAACCAAAGCAGCAAAAGGTTGGTCTGTGAAAGCTACCCTCTGTTGTGCAGAGTGCACTTGAGAAAGCACTTGTTCTCTGCTGCTATTTTTTTCACGTGGGAATTTGTGTCCCTAGCTTGTCGTTAAAACATCCCCGTCCTTAAAGCTCAGCTTGAAGCGTGAGGTGTGCCCTGTGGATGTGATTGATGTCCCTTATGTGCTTCAGTGTGCTGTAAACCTAGGGCAATGTTAGTGAGTGTGGCACTGAACTGTCATTGGTGTCTGTGTGGTTCTGCCATGGTAATGAACTGTCTTGTCATACTGTTAGGTTGAACTTGAAATGGCCATTGACACTCTGAACCCCAACTACTGTCGCAGCAAGGGAGAACAGATTGCTCTCAACGTCGATGGCACATGTACAGATGAAACAAACACCTATTCCTCGTAGGTGTCCTCTCTGCCTTCTTTTCTTTTCTGTGGTGAACCTAGATGTGTGTATTGTCCAACAGGCATTGGGGAAAAGGTGAGAACAGGGATCTGCACAGCCCTGGGCTTTGAACAGTTGCATAGTGAGTTCTTCCTGGAAGTAAACTCTTTGCTGGTGTGCTTTATGGATTTTGAGTTGCAAAGAAAAAGATGAGAACATGTATTTGCTGCAGTTGTTGATACTCCCATTTTGAGAACTGATGGTTTCTGGCCTTTAACATCTGTGTCCCACGTTGCCTGTAGATTACAACCTCACAGCATTCATCTCTCTGCAGGAAGCTGATGGACAAGCAAACTTTCTGCTCTTCTCAAGCTGCCAGTAACGTCTCCCGCTATGCAGCTGCTGTTTATAAAAAAGGTACCCCTGTTTGGCTTCCTCCTCACCTGGGTGACACACACTCAGAGTTGAAAGAAGACCTGTTTGTCATAGTCTTTTCAGCCTAGGTTTTAGTTGACTGACGTGCCTTCAAAGGAAAATTTTTCCTTAGAGATGTCCCCAGAATGCTTGAGAAGGTGTATTGGCTTGGGTTTAGCTTCCCAGGGGACTCAAAATCNAAAAAAAAAAGTTTAACAATAAATAAAAGGTATTTAAGGTAGGGGAGTTACAAATAGGGAAGGGAAAACAAGATACAAAATATGTATACAACCAGATGGATGGCAGTGGATTGGAGAGATGTGCACCGTGTGGCAGAGACTGGCCACGTGGTAAGACAGGAGAGTAGGAACGAGGATGGTGTCAGGCACACAGTCCACGAAGAGAGAGAGAGAGAGCAACAGGAGGTTCCTCTGTTTATACAGGGGGGCCAGACAGAAAGTGGGAGTGGGCTAAACACTACACCTGGGGTCGAGCAGACATGGGGTCAAGTTGTGACCACTCTCCCCCACCCAGGAGGGTTAACCCTTTACAGAAAGTCTAGCCAAGTTGTAAATATCATATAAGAATAGTGTAGGTTTCCAGATACCTCCAGGATCCTCATAGTGCGTGGTAGCCTGAATATGCATTTGTAACAGGAGTTTATCACTGCTATTTATGTTATTATCTCCATCTAATTGTGTTTGTCTCATTTTCATGTTCCAACACTTTTTGTCCCTTTCTCATTGCCTAATGCCATCACAAAGATTGGTTATGATGAGGTGAGAATACACAGTCTGTCTTCAGTGATGGCTATTTTACTAGGAGTCTCCTGACTTGGATGAGGCCTTAAGTGACCTGTACTAGTGGGAGGTGTCCCTGCCTATGGCAGGGGGTTGGAACTAGATGATCCTTGAGGTCCCTTCCAACCTTACCATTCTATGATTCTATGACTTGTAGGTCAGTTCTGAGCCAGTCTGTGGCACTCTTCCAGGTCTGCTTTCGACACAAAAAGGAAGGCAACAGAAAGAGATCTTGGTCTTTCCTATTCCTTTGATATCTTGAGTGCTAGATACATTTTTCACTTCAATCCTTCTTTACACTTTACTGCTTAATATCAATTAAATATTGATGTTCGGGTGAGGCTATGCCTTACAGAAGTAGGGAGATAATGATAAGTGCTGGCTTTGTGCAATGGGGAAAAAACCTATTTTAGCCAGTATCAATTCACTTTTTTAGGTGAACTTCATCTGACTCCACTACATGGAATTCTTCAGCTGAGGCCAAGCTTCACCTACTTGGACAAGGCTGATGCAAAACACCGAGAACGAGAAGCTGCTACTGAAGGTAAATGCTTCATGAGTTGTGTTTTCTTTTTTTGGGAGATGAGATGCAAGTTCTTGCTGTAATTGTACAACCAAGAGTTGTTACACATTCTGAAGGTGTTTATTATCAGGCCTCTTCTCAGATTGTTTCATGCCTCTTCCTTCAGTGCAACTGCTTAAATGCTTTTGTGGGCAGGGTGTTTGGAGCTGGTGGATTGTGCTGAAGGGCAGCAGCAGGGAGTGTGTCACCACTGCCACTGAAAAGTTGCCCGTGAAAGTAATTCCATCTCTCATAGGGCAGTGTGGCACTGTTGCATGGTTTGGCAAGCTGGAATCGCATTCATGGTTAAGTAGCTGCTAGTGCTGCTCTCTTCCTGCGTGTGGCTCCAAACAGCTACAGGCTGGATTTGGCTGCTTTACTGCAGTACCGCGTTGATGCTGTTGTATTTTTTTGGCAGGTGGTGATTCATCCCAGGATGAAGCTGAAGATGATGTTAAGCAAATTACTGTACGTCCAACTTTCCCTTTGGAGACAGTTCAGGGAACAGTCCACAGGAAAGCATGACAATCCACACCTAAATAAAAGGACGGGGAAACTCAGTCCCAGCGACCCTGGGCTTGGGAGCGGGGAGGCAAGATGGGCTTGCCCTCTTTCCACAAGCATAAAGGTGGCACTGAGAGCAAGGAGTGATTTATTTGAGCTCGGGCCCCTAGCTGCTGTTGCTTGTGTACCAAAGAAGTAGTGCAGGTGTTTTGTTCCGAGGGTTTGCAGACCTTGTTTACCAATGCCCAAATCTCCCAGGTCCGATTCTCCCGCCCTGAGACCGAACAAGCTCGGCAGCGCCGCGTCCAGTCCTACGAGTTCCTGCAGAAGAGGCAAGCAGAAGAGCAATGGGTTCATCTCCATTATTATGGCTTGAAGGTAGGTATATGCTGGCTGCTGCTGAGCAGCCTGCTTGGGCCTGAAGGCTCAGTCAAGACTAGGCCAGTTTTTCAATTTGAGTCCATAGGAGTTGGGGAATTCTCAGAAGCTAATGAAAAGTAGACCTGTAGGCTTGAACAGGCCTGCAGGGCTCTCTAGCTCCTCTGATGGATATTAATGATTTGTGGACAAATACAAAGGCATCTGAGAACAAGGATCACTCAGATTTTGGCTTCTGATGTGAAAGGCTTGGGGAACCCAGTCAGCTGAGTGTCAGGAATCCTGTTTGACCCACGTGTGTCTGTCAAGAGATTTCAGAGTCAACAGCAGGAACGTTCCCACGTCACATGAGCATCGTTCGAGAAGGTGAAAGCAGAACATGAGTTAGTGAGGTGGAACCCTTGGATGGTGCAGTAATGGCAGGTGGTGCCAGTTGGGAATGAGGAGTCCAGCTCTCTGGCATTTTGAATGTTTTCAGTGTGTGGTTCTGAGTCTCTCTTCTTCCACCTCTCCAGGACAGCCGTTCTGAACATGAGCGCCAGTATTTATTCAGTCAGGGTCATGGCCTTGCTGAAAACACAGAACTAATTAAATCTCCCAGGTAAGGATTTGGTGCTTTTCTGCAGAAACTGCAATAATTTGTTGGGATTCTTTTCAGAGTATTAAGCAGATATATTCCTTAAAAGCTTGCTCTTTGGTGATTCTATTCTTGATAAAAACTGTATTTTAAAAATGCAGAAACACACTGAACTTGAGCTTATCCAGGTGGCTTCCTTTGTTTCCCTATCCTCTGAGATTAAAGCTGGTTGTTTTCCCTGGGGATTGTAACCTCTTGTACATTATGCAGCCTCATATTATTGGGAGTCCAGGCAGTGTAAAGGAAATGGTCATTTTGATTAAAATAAATTAAACCTCTGAAGATAATAACTTACACTGTTAACAAATCTGAGCTTTAAAAAGCCTATAAAGCTATTTTTTTCTTGGTGATTTGTGAGAGACCTGAAACTACTTCTTTGGTTTTGTTTCTTGGTGACTGCAGCTATGCAGGAATCTTACCATGATGCAATCAGGAGTAATGCTTCACTGTAATCTGATGCAGCCATCACCCAAGCACTAGGAAGTGGCAGACTCTCTTTGATGGTGTGGATGTGTTTTCCTTGCCATCTCAGTGGAACAGTGCTGGCTGGGTATTCTGACAGGTCTTTTGGGTTGGATTCTATCCTCACAGATAGTGGCAGTTAAATGGCTGGGAAAGACTTTTGCTTGTGGCTGGGCTGCTCTGCAGGACTTCACAGGAGCTCTCTTAGCTGTGTGGGAGCAGCTGTGTTTAGTGTGTTCACTCTGGCAATTCTTACCTCTTCAGTACAGGAGAACTGGGATTCTGATCCCTATTTATTTCATAACTTCTCTTTGGGCAGATGAATGTCAATAACTTGTACTGAATTTGTAGAGGAAGAGGGGAGAGGGAAGAGGAGGTCTTTCTTCAGGCTAGTGTTTGTTTTGTGGATCCGGACAAGTAGGATTGCTCTGAGCAAGAAATAACTGCTTAAACCTGGAAAGTCCCAAGAGAAACATTTTAAGGATGTGTTTTCTTTTCTTCTAGTGAATATTTAATGATGCTGATGCCTCCAAGCATAGAGGAAGAGAAGTAAGTGTTTGTGCAGAATGTTCAAAGTCCATATTGGTTGGATGTTTTTTCTCATGGGCCACAAATCTGCTTGTTTATCTGCAGTGACAAACCAGTGGCTCCAAGCAATGTGCTTTCTATGGCCCAGCTGAGAACTTTACCCCTTGCTGATCAGATTAAGATCCTGATGAAGAATGGTTTGTAGCTTTTGTTACACATTTGCACTTTGCTTTATGACTTAAAATTGCCTCAGATAAGCTACATTTATTTCCTAGCAGAACAGTTCAGTCCTCTCTCTGGACAGTCTGTCTGATTCTGTGAAGAATCCAAACCTAGGCTTTTCCTTAAGAAGATCTGTAGAAGAGCAGTAACAACAGACTGCTCACTTGTGTGTTTGCAGTCAGATTACTCCTAGAATGATTTCTGGCTGATGATAGAACAAGAAGGACATTGAATTGTTGGAGAGAGTCCAGAGGAGGCCATGAAGATTATCAGAGGGCTGGAGCAGCTCTCCTATGGGGACAGGCTACCAGAGTTAGAGCTCTGCAGCCTGGAGAAGAGAAGGCTTCCAGGAGGCCTTAGAGTAGCCGTCCAATATCTGAAGGGGGCTCCAGGAAGGCTGGGGAGGGACTGTTGACAAGGTCTTGTAATGCCAGGACAAGGGGCAATGGGTTTGAAGTGGTAGAGGGGAGATTGAAAGTGGCTGTTAGGAGGAAGTTGTTTGCAGTGAGGGTGGTGAGACACTGGCACAGGTTGCCCAGGGAGGTTGGGGATGTTCCCTCCCTGCAGGTGTTCAAGACTAGGTTGAATGAGGCCTTGAGTGACCTGTTCTAGCAGTGTGTTGGAACTAGATGATCTCTGAGGTCCCTTCCAACCTAAACCATTCTGTGATTCTGTAGCTTTCTGTGTGCCTCTATTTCAGCAGGTTTGTGCTGGAATGTGGGCTCTGAGCAGGAATTGTCTATCGAAGGCTCATGCAGAAAGCTGCACTTCAGCATTTTCTGGAGACTTTCAGTAGTGCACACTTTGTGAGTGTCATCCAGGAATTTTATTCTCTCCTCAGAGTTACTGTCTCATGAGAGTGAGTCCTGAGGACCTTTGCCTTGGGTGCTTCCTGTCTAGTCAGCTGTTTCTGGCTCCAAATATTTCCAAAGGCAGATTTTAATTTTATTAATGCATTGATTTGGGACCAGTTGAGATAATAACTTTGGTGCAGCACTAGCAGATATTTTCAGAACAGATGCAAAGGAAGTTAGTTTTTCATTTATTCCTAAAATAAAACTTTGATTAGGAACTTCTGTATAAATAGGTTTATAAATTTGTGTATGCTGTGCACTGAGCAAAGCCTTAACCTGGTGTCTGTGTTGCCTTTCAGTGAAGGTGATGCCCTTTGCAAACCTGATGAGTTTGCTAGGCTCTGGGACAGACTCTACAGCAGTTCTCCGCTGCATACAGCAGGTGGCAATGCTGGTCCAGGGAAACTGGGTGGTGAAGAGGTATGGCTCCTCTTTGTTCCTGGGACATGCTCTTCTGCTTTAAGGAGGGGATCAGAACAATGGGTTTTACGTGCTCGTCTTCTTTGTGTCCCAAAGTAGCCATCTTGATTTAGTGTCTGCTGCTTTTTAGTGCAGTCAGATACTCAGAATCTGAAGGGATGATGTTAAAGTATAATTAATACCTTAGTACACACTCTAGCTAAAATTGTGACTGAGTAGTGATGTGGTCTGAATTTGTATTTGAGTTATTTCAATTTTTTTATATCCTATTCACTTTTTGTTTATTGTGAGAGGATTGTTCTGAATTCTTTTGGAGGTTAGTGTCAAATATAAACAAAGAAAATGAAACCAATGTCTGCTATAGTATTGCTTACCTCAGTTCAGATGAAGAAAGGTCTTTGTGCAGCTACCCTACTGTTCAGCAGTGGATGCTGCTTGTCAGCTGATGGCTACCCTCTAAAAGGTATTACCTGCTTAATAAGTCAGTCATAGGGTATTGAGTGTACCAGGTGAAGTGGATTCTTTATCAGCCTACTGTTTATTAGGATAAAGCATCCCACTGGGAATTGAGCTCTGAAGTGCAGTATACTGTTTTTACCTGGGTGGAGCACCGCATGCAGAGAATTACAGTCTCTGGAACAGCTCTGTGTTGAGATGAGTGGCACCAGTTACCAGTCCAAGTCTGTTAGCAGGATGTGTTGCAGCTATAGTGATACAGCTCTGTTTTAGCAATGTGATCAGTTTTTACACCAGCCCTTGCTGTCCCTCCAGCCATTCCATACCATCCTTCTAGGCAGTCCAGAAGGAAACTGGAAGCAAGTTCGAAGACAGCACTTCAGCATTCAGATTGTTTTTGTTATAGCTGATTCTTTGCTGCTAGTCCAAGAGGATGTGTCTATCTCTGGTAGATGTGGTGTGTTTGAAATGGTTGGGCACAGAGCAACATTCACATGTTGGAGCTTTAAACAGAGTAGGGATCCATTTCTTTAGCCTGGGTAGGCTCAAGATGATGAACCTGGGTTACCTTGAGGCTTTGGAGATCATGCTGACAAATGTCACCCATTTGGTCTTGCAAGTAGACAAGGACTCAGAGTAGTGTTGGTCTCAGGGCTGGTTTTGTTTTTGTTAGTTGCTCTCTTAAGCCCTTGGTTGCTGGGAGGGAAAGGAACCCCCCTCATACTGCCTTGGAGGCTGTGTGCCAGATTAGCCTAAGCATTTCCTAGGATCATTCTGGTCTTGTTTACACCCAGCTAGGGGAGGGCAGGCTTTGTAAGAACAAAGCAGAGCTTCTACCTGTGTTGCACACACCTGCTAGCCACAAGGCTGTGCTTTGCCGGTGTAAGCCTTTTGCACTAGTGTAATTGCAGTGGTATAATTACACCAATGTTAATTCCTTTAATGAAAACTGCTTTGGATGAAGGTATAATTTAACTGCAGGACAGGGAGGACGTGTTTGTTGTGTGGTTTTCTGGAGCACCTACTAACCAATCCAGCTTCCTGTTTCATTACAGTGATGTACTGTACCCAAAAGATACGTCTAGCCCGCACAGTGGAGTCCCTGCAGAAGTGCTCTGTAGAGGAAGAGACTTTGTTGTAAGTATAAAAATTGTGTTGTTGCTAAAGGAAAACACAGGTGAAGTTGGCCTGCAAGACTGTGGCATTGCAAAACTCTGTTGCTCTGCTGCCATTAGGTGTTTCCTCCAAACATTATTTGTACTTAAATCCTGAAGGTGCTGTTAGGAGTCTGTCAGGGGAGTGTTGGTGCAGATGGACGTTGTGGCTGGCCGGCAGGTTCAGATCATCTGTCACTAACAATACCCATCCCTTCCTAATATGTGCTGCAGAGCCACTATCACATAACCCTCACAGTGTGGGGCTTCAGAGGAGCCAGGACTGGATAATAAGGTTCTTGTTTCTCCAGATATAATTCCAAGGGCTCAGGGCTGTGAGGTCTCTGGAAGGCAGTGTGGGTAAGCCTTGTGCTCCCTGAGCATGCACTGCTGATCTTTAGAAAGGACTTTATTCCCCAGAGCTGTTAATCAGTGAAAGGACTTTGTTCCCAGGCACCTTTTGTGAGCAGTAGCTGCACATGGAAGTTGAAATGAATACAGGTCTTGTAAGCACACACGTAACCACAGCAGAGAGGAACAGCCTCTGCATTGTGTTTATTTTTGCAAGAATTAAGTTCCTGAGTGGTTCTGAAGTTCATACTCGGTGTATGGCTTCTACACCATCAAAGAGAAGCTGACAAGTGCCTTGTTCTCCTTTTTTCAGTTAGACCTGACTGTTCCCCTTGTCTGTAAAGTTTGTTTGTGAGATTTTGCTTTGAATCAGGGCTTACTGTGCAAGAGACTAAAAATATTGTAGTACTGGTGTAAGATAAAACTGATGGTGATTGAAACAGACTGTGTTTTGATGTCTGCCCTGGATACTGCTGTATGGAGACCTGGATTCAGGTGTGACCCAGTGACAGAAGTCTTTAGGACACGGCAGATTAGGTGACAGATCATACTTAAAGTTCTAGGGACCAGGAGTAGTTAGGCTCAGTTAAGTAAACAGTAGTGGTTTAGCAGTTAAAGTGTAAATTATTTTCATTTGAATTATGTCAGATGTTGCATGAGAAATAAGGTAAAAAATGATGTATAGCTGGCAGTGGCTTTTGATGTCTACCTCTTCCATGCTGTACTTTGGGGAGAATGAAAAGTAATTTGGGTTGTTGTTAGTGGGATTTTTTTTGTGAAGGCTTCTGTTTATCCCTCATACTCTCAAATAGTATGTTCAGGAAATGTGACTAGCATTGGCTCTAGCTGAGGGGGAAGGGAAATGGCTGCCTCAGTTACATGCAAGGAGAGCTGAATGATCTGCTTCCTTTGAACACCAGAAATGCCCTGTGCCCTAAAGTGAACGTGGTTGGGTTTGTGTGTTCGTGGGCTGAGAGAAGCTGAATCAGAGAAGGATGCAAAGATGACATTGTAGGGCAGAAGAAGTTGGCAGTAATGGGATTTTGAGTTCTCCACAACAATGTTACTGTACACAGACTAGGAGAAGTTGTAGTCTATTTAAATGGAGATTGGAAGCAATCAGAGGTCATATTCAGAGAGTGTTCTGCCCTGAGTCCTCATGTCTCCTGTTAGCCTGCTCTCAACCGCTGCCTCTCAAATTGACTTCAGGAGTTGCTCTGCAGGGTTCCCAGCTTTTCCATTAACTGGGGACAAGCCTGTGAGTGACAGGCCATCTTGGCTTAAGTGTAAGTGACTGTGATGTGCTTTGGAGAAGGAAATAGGCACTTTCTAGGGGGCTGTGTGGATTTTGAGATCAAGAGATTCTTCACAGCTTTCATAGTCAGATTCACCAAGGCAGACTGTGGACTCATGAAGCTTTTGTTCGTGGCCGTTCGAAGACAGAAGAGACTAGAAAGTGTTTTTTTCCCTACCTGGCTGAACATCAGCTTCTTGAAAGGAACAGGGTTTCCATTTTGCTGGTAACATCCTTGAACAGGGTCATTACTACAGTGAATCCACCTGCCAAATACAGTTACCAGGGTTTTTTCCTTTCCTTCCTAGATGTGGAAGTTCACACAAGACCGTTGGGTTGTGAGAAAGGAAGTGGCAGCAGTCACTAAAGTGAGTGATTCTGGGGTTTTCTTCCAGTATGAGAAGCTGGTGATGTGTTGGGCATTGTCTGTGTGCCAGTGGTGGGTGCTGCTCTCTCTCCTGTTGACTTGCAGTGTTGCTCCCCAGGCATGCCTTCCCTTTGGAGCAGCTGTAGATGCATGCTTTCAGCTCCCACAGACAGGTCTCCCTGCTCCAGAGGCCTTGTGGCTGAGCCGCTGGGATGCATCTTGTCCTCTCATCTGGTTCAGTGGCCAGCTGGACACATTTGAATTGAGCTGACTGTGATGCACCAAAGCAGATGGGTGCTTGTGCAGTCCACAGAGCTCTGTTCTGAGTGTGTTACAAAAGAACAACTTCTCTGTCGGCGTTTGCCAGTTGTGCAATAAAGGCTTTAAAGAAAAGCAGACGCTGGAAGGTTCTGTTAAAGCTGGCAAATGGATGAGGTGCATTAGGCAAAGGGGACAAAAAGTAATTTCTCTAAAATGGTAAAACTCTAGTCACTTCATGCACAAACTATCTGCTTTGGGAATCTGAGATCTAATGCAGCTTAAAAGCTGTACATGTGTAGGTGCAGCAGTCTGACCTGCAGCTCTAGAATAAGGTTAACATTGTAGAATGTGCTTCTCCTCACATTAGAGTCTTTTCATCTCAGTTTGGAAACTCCCTTTCCTTCACAAAACATGCCAGGACCTATTTGACTGTCAGGTGATTAATCACCACTCTTCTCTGAAGTCCTCTGCTTTTAATGTTGTGTGAAAGTGTCAGTGCTGCGGAGGAGGATGAGCATCTGTGACTGGGCTGGGTGTGGATCCGTGGAGGTGCCCCATGTGTAGAGTCAGCCCAACTCTTCCTGTCTCATGGAGCGGTGCCCGTTGCTGCATGGCTGTATACACCCTATGTAAACTCATTTCCACACTGTTTATGCTTTTTCTTCTAGCTTTGTCCAGAAGATGTGAAAGACTTCCTAGAGCATATGTCTGTGGCAAGGATAAACAAAGGTTGGGAGTTCATGCTCCCTTATGATGAAGACTTCGTTAAGAAGCATCCAGATATAGTTCAGAGGCAACATATGCTGTGGATGGGCATCCAGGCCAAGTAAATGACTTGTTTTGTTTTGGGGAATAAGCTAAATCCAGACAACTCTTTAGCACAAAGTTTCTGCAGACATTGATTGATAATTTGATCTGTACTGCCTTGAAGTTATAAGGTCCTGGAGCAGGTCCTGAGTAGGGCAACAAAGAAGGTGAAAGATCTGAAGAACACGTTGATGGGCTGAGGGAACTGGCATTGTTTAGTCTGGAGACTGAGGGGAGAGGGGAGATGACCTCATTCTTTACAACTGTCTGAAAGGTGGTTGTGGCAAGGTGGGTGTTTTATCTCTTCTCCCTAGTAACAAGTGATAGGACAAGAGGAAATGGTCTCAACTTGCACCAGTAGAGGTTTAGGTTGGATATTAGGAGGAACTTTTCACCGAAAGCCTCATCAAGTACTGGGCTGAGCTCTCCAGGGAGGTGGCTGAATCCCTGTCCTGGGAGGTGTTTAAAAGAAGCAGAGATGGAGTACTAAGGGACATGGTTTAGTGCCAGACTTGCTAGAGTTGGACTCAATGATCTTGAAGTTCTTTTCCAGCCAAAACAATTTTGTTATTCTGTGAAACTTTTGCCCTCACAGTCACCAGGCGGTGGTCTGGTGATGAGTTATTACTGCTTCATTCAAGTCATTCCTGTTCCCTGATTCCCTGGAGAAACTGTTCTAGCTAATGGCTAAAGCTGGCGTGGCTGCACGCAGGCATGGCAGCTGGAAGTGTACTGTTGTGTTTTGTCTTTCAGGTTAGAAAAGGTCTACAGTCTCTTAAAGGAGCACTTGACACCAAAGAAACAAGAGACACAATCAGGTAAATGAAGTTGTGCTTGGATCATCTTGCAGCAGATGCTTCCCATCTTCCTGGGTGATGTTTTGAAGTTCCTCTCTGGTTTTGAAGGTGCTGGGGACTGGTCCTGTTTTCTTTAGTATCTTTTTCTTTCTTGAAATTTCCTCTGGATTATTTGTGACAGATCTTGGTTGGTACTAACATCACTGATGCTGGGGTGACACAAGCTCACTGTAGCATCCTTGTAGCAGAGTACATACAGAGAGTTTGCTGTTTAATAGTGTAAAATCAGCTGGTTCTGTTACCCGCTTCATTGAAGGCAGCTTTTTTGGTGTGAGGCTGTGAGCAGCTCCCAAAGAGAAGGCCAGGCCAGTGCACAGCTAACTCTCACCTCTCACTGTGCATGAGGTGATTTTTTTTTTTTTATTTCCTGTGATTTGTACTGGGCTCTCTGTGGTGTGGTTGAGGGCTGAGAATGTGCTTGTTGGGGGCCTGCAAGGAGGTGTGAAGCTCTCTCCTTTTGCCATCCTTCTCCACCATGACTGCCAATGAGAATATTAAGGTAGCTGTTCCATAATCCTAAAAGATTGTGCAAACTTGAGAATCCAGGGAGTTTTAACCTGGTGTTTGGCTCCTTGCCAGACTCTGCAGCCAATGAAGAGTCTAAGCAGAGTTGACAAATGAGCATACGAGTCCATCTGAATACTCTGTCTGATCTGCTTGGAAGGATTTGGTGCTGGGTTATTAGGGGAGGATTAGCAGGCCTAGCAGCAGAGAAGATAATGTATGCTGGGCCTGCTTTTGCCTTAAACATAGCACTCCTTACTTTGGCATTGAGACTGGGTTCCTCTGCTGCCAGCAGGCTCCTTCCTTTCAGCTTTGAGTATGGAGAGGACAGGGGAGGAGGTGCAGGGTCGCATGGGAAAGGATTCCCTCCTGTCCTTTCTTCCTGTCACTGGGTAATAATAATAAGAAGGGGGTCTTGGACTTTTCATATTGTGCACCTCTTGCTAAAGGAGCATGCAGGCAGTGTTAGCTCCTTCACTCTCCTCACTGTACCTGTAGGACATCCTTCTGCTGGCTCTGGCAGTTGCTGCTGCAGGCTCCACCAGGCACTAGATACTCTTGAAACAAACAGACAAATAACAAAAAAAACAACAAAAAGTTGTTGGGCAAAGAAGTGATTGTGACAAGTAAAGAGGTCTGAACATCTGCACCCTGGTTTCTTGTTGTGCAGGAAAGGGCCCAGTGATTGACCCAAGTGCATTTGCCTTTGCTTCAGCTTCCTTGGCTGGAACACCCTTCCAGTGGCTACAACCATGCACAAACCACCCCCCAAAATACCCCAACCAAAAAAAAAAAAAAAAAACCAACAAGTTAAGTAAAATCTAACCAACAAACTGGATTCTTGCCTTAGATGTTTCAGGAGCAGATGATGTTTCCTGCTGTTATTTCACTATGACCCCTCCAAGAAGCACTCTGCCAGACTGGAGTGCTGGCTGTAGGGATGCTTATGACTTTTGTTTCTTCCTAGCTCATCCATTGCTGGTTTCTGGGGAGCAAAGAGTCAACATGGCGAAAGCAAAAGTCAAGCAGAACTATGGGCAGCTGGAAAAGGAGTTCCAGAAGCAAAAGGCAGAGATGAAATCAAGTGACACCTCGGCCAAGACGGACATGTCCCATGTCTGCGTAAAAGAGGAGCCTGTGAGCGATGAGGAGCCGATGGAGGCCTCGGATTGCCAGGCTGTCAACAATGGCCTTGTCAACGGCCTCCACGCCCAGGAGGACTCCACGGACTCTTTGAACGGCCACTTGCCTGGGGGCTGCATGGACCGGGTGGCCCAGGAACTGAAGGCCTTTGTGTCCTCAACGTTTAAGAAACAATTTGTTCTCACCCTGAGTGAGCTTAAACGGTTATTTAACCTTCACCTAGCCAGCCTGCCTCCAGGACATACCCTGTTCAGTGGCATTTCAGACAAAATGTTACAGGACATGGTGCTGGACACTGGCTGCAAACAGATTTTGGTGCCTGTAAGTATGTTTGTTTCCTTCTGTATGCTTCAGGGAGGAGGGACTGGGGTGCAGTTAAATGTCTGAGCTGTGAAAGGTTTGTGTCCTGTGCTGCTGGACTGAAAGAACAGATGTGCTCTGAGTGACTGTCCTGGGCTGGATATGTTGAAGCTGCTGGAGGTTTGTCTGGCAGACAGGCCCTGTGCTCTGCTTTCTTTGCTCTCTGGTATGCTGCACAGCTTGGTTGTCTTTGGGGCTGTGTTTACACATCCAAGCTGTTAAGCACCACTGACTTTGCGTCCCAACTTGCTCCTGCTAATATAATCTAAGGCAGTTCCAGATTTCTGTCAGCTCTCCTGGAGATGCACAAGCTCCTTCTCTCAAGGGTAGGGACACAGCTGGAGTAGGAAAGGTGGCGCTGACAGCTTGGGAGCAGCAAGGCACACCCAGCAGAGCTCCCTGGGAAGTGACAAACCGTATCTGCAGCAGGTTTTTTTGGTCAGATCTTTTCCTCCTAGACTGTGCAGAGGTGTCTTTGTTTCTTTGTCTTTATGGAAATGACATCTGCGATTGCGTGAGACAGAGCAGGTTTGTACGACAGTAAATTGCCTAGGAAAGGAAAAGGAATTTGGCATCATGGGAAAGAGCCTAAAAGGAAATTAATTTTACAAGACATCTGGCAGTGCTGATTGGGTTGCAACCAGAAAGCTTGGGAGCTGCCTTTGGGGAGAAAAGAAAAGAGATGTGTGAACTGCTTGAAAGAGCAGGGAGCAAGCAGGGTGATGAGAGAGAGCCTGGAGCATGGGAACTGAAACTCAGCTAGGGAGTGGGGTTGCTGCAAGGCGGCAACACCAACGTGTTCAGTCGTGTGCAGAGTTTGTGTAGTGGCTACCCGAGAACCAAGGAACAGGCTTGAAGTGCCACTAGGGAGACCACCACATTCGGTGCTTTCTGCTTTCTCTCCTGACAGCTTCTGAGGCCTGGGGTACCGTTTGCCTGGACATGCTTCTTGGTGCTGGCTGTGCAAACCTTTGTGTGTGGTGGTGTGTGTGTGTTTGCTGTGTAAATGGTAAATAGCTGAGGTCGGTGCTGCTCTGTAACTTAGGTCTGGGACTTGTTTGCTTTGGAAATTCTAGAATTTGGGAAATGATCCCATCTGTACTTTGCTTAAAGGCTATGGGGAGTGGCAGTGGGATAATTTTTTTTCAAGAAGCAACCAAAATTAAAATTTTCCTGAAGAGAGGTGGTTGGGAACTGCCTTCTGTCTGGAAAACCCTGTTAACAGGAGACCTACAGAGATGCAAAGGTGGTCACTGGAACATCTCTTGCTGGAGGTCTACTGTAGGTTCTAGTTCTGCTGACCCAGAGTTCACTGCAAAACTTGGGATCTTATACAGGAGCCTATACCAACAATGTAAACTTAGCCCTGTGCCTGCCTCTGATGCTCTGTGCAGATGGCAAAGGTGCTTTGGCTGTTTTTTCTCTTTTCCTGGGCTCATACTCTTTGGTATTTCTTGATTGTTCCCCTGGAAAATTTTGTCAGAACCTGATGGAGGCTCCTGAGCTAAGGGAAAGCCTGAAGGGTTGTTTAGGATGGGATTTCATAGCTGCCCATTAGTTTTCTGTAATTGAAAGTGCTTTGATGATAAAAATCAATGATCTGAGGTAATTAAAATGATGTTCTGTGGGGGGTGAAGGCAGCCTTGGCCTGCATACTGCCCTATCATAGAGAGCACGTTGCTGAAAACAGCAATTGAAACCTTACCAGGGGGGTGCAAGATTTGTTATAAAGCTGTCTGGGCACACCCAGGGCATACCCTGGGTGTATTTGTGGGGAGGCAGGGGAGCTGCCACTTCACTGCCAGCGAGACCGTGGGGGCACCTGTAGGGTGGTGTGCTTGCCTGTGTTTGTAGTGTTGTCAGGTGCAGACACTGAATCCTGGGCAGGTGCACCCCAGGCAGTGGCTGCTGCTGTCACCAGAGAGGGCAAGGAGAGCAACCTGCATCTGGTCTCGTGTGTGCCTGGGGCTTGCACAGGCTGAGCCTGTGGCCTGCCCCATGGAAACGGCTGTGCAGGAACCTACCTCCTGTGTACCTGCACACTGGTTAGGGGTGCTTGGGGTGGCTGGCTTCTGCCCATGGTCCATGGAGTGGCAAAGTTCTGCCCAAATCCTGAGGAGATTTTTGAGGGATGAGGAAATGATGTAAGCATCCTGTCTGACTCGGGTAGCAGGAGAGGAACGCGGCCCTGCGCTTATGCTGAGCCTTCCTGGGCTGGTGCTGGTGCCAGGCTCCTGGAGAGGAAAGCTCAGCACATTACTTGTAGCCGATAAGTATTTTCTGGCACACTCAGACCTTTCAGTCTGGTTTAGCTACAGTGCAAGGCTGCCTGGCAGTGCATGTGTATAGGGCGTGCTCAGTCCTTTAGCCAGACATATCCCAAAGCCAAGGGCTCCTCCCTGGGAGCTTCCGTTTTAACGTGGCAGCCCTGGGGTCCCAGGGCAGCAGTTCAACCCCTAAAAGTCCTGCACTAGTAGCTTCGGGAGCTTAGAGGGGGGAGGGACACAGGACAAATGGATTAAAGAAGTATTTTAAGGCAATGAAGACCTGTTTGAAGGTGAGGCAGTAGAGATTAAGATAATGAATGTGAAGTGGCCAAGGGAGGGTGGATGGCAAGATGGCAAAGCTGCTTGGACAGAGGAGCATGTCTCTCAAGAGTCACTGCTCCTGCGGACAGGCTGTGTGACAGCAGAGAGGGAGCAGGGTGCTGTCGGCAGCAGCATTTGCAGCAGTTTGCAGTGTAAGGCTGGATGGGAGGAGGAGGTTTTTCTTCCCAAGTAAGCACTGTGTTGGTTTGCAAGCTGTTTCCTCACGGAATGGTCAGACAAACACAGCTGTATTTCAGACGTGGCTGAGGCAGGAGCACTTCGCTCTCCAGGTCTGTGTCCAGTGACTTCCTCAGAGCCAGGCAGCTTGTACCAGCTGCTTCTGGTGCCCTGCGTTTTGCCTTTCCTTCTGCAGCTGTTTTCTGGAGGGAAGATGAAATATTTGATTTTTTTTTTTGTGCTGAAGGCATACAAAAGATATTACTCCTCAGGAGTGCCCTTATCAGAAGAGAATTTTTATGTCAGGTGTTGCAACCCTAATAAACCTGAATCCTGGCTCTAAATCAGGTGTAGAACCTTGTTGTATTCTGGCCATGTGGACCAACATGGGAGCCAAAGCTGCCAGTCTCACCCAGCAGTTCCTGCTGGACAGAGCTCTTGCCCTCTGCATTAAGATCCAAAGCAGAGTGTGAACAGGAAAACTGATCTTTCACTCTGCACTGCACAGGTCTTCTGGTGCTGTGGGGGAGGCTCGGGGGAAAGGGTTTGGTTTGTACCAGCAGCCAGGATTGAGAGGCACTGGAACAGTCAGAACTGTCTCCTTAGCTTTTCAGAGGTGATTGATTTAGGTAGCCTGGGCAGTTAGCAAGGAATAAATTGTTAGTGGCAGACAGGAAGAGACATGTCAGGAGTGAAGGCATCTTCCAGCATTGCTCATTACTTACTGCTCCGAAGGGAAATGTTAAGGCAAATGGATCAGATTTACTATTTTTAGGAGTTGGGTCATGGAGAGGAGGCAGTTGTGTTCCTTCCTGTGTGCAGGGATGTGAGGCCTCTGCCACAGAAAAAAACAGGTGTATTTCCTAGCTTGGAACATGGTGGGAAGGGAATGAGGAGAGAGTCAAAACCACTTCATTTTGGGAGGCCAAAGTGGATTGCTGTCCATCAGCACTCGGTCTTTGGAGTCCTGTAGTCTGCCCCAACAGAAGCACTGAGAGATAAGGCAGAAGGGCAGTGCTTGTCAGTAAACCTGCCTTGGGCTTAGTGAAGCAGAGAAACACAGGATAGAGTCTGAATCTCTAAAACCTGCCACTGTAAATGTAAAAACCTCCCGAAAGACCCTGTGGTGCACTTGGTGCTCTCATTGGGTGCTGCTTTGGATGGTCTGGAAGGAAATGCTGCTGACAGGAAAAATCTAGACATCATCTTGTGAAATACAGCTGAGGTTCAAGCCCTAGGGTTGTTCTAGTATGTGGTGGCTGATCTTCCACTAGTGGGAAATTGCCCTCATGCAAATTGTGTGGGATCCCAGTATGTCCAAAGTCCTCTTTTAGAGCTCTGAAATGGTTGGCACCAGGGCCCACTGTATGAGTTACCCCAGAGTGGCCAGAAACATCAGTCAGGCATGGCTGGGGCATGTGGAGGCACAGGTAGGGGTGCCTTGGTGCTCCTCCCTTTCCCTGGGCCATAGTTAGTCTCTTGCTGATTCAAGATCTGTGTGCTGCAGGATGACCTATCAGGACAACTTTGGTATGGATCAGCTTCTGTCGAGGTTGTCAGGCCTACAAGAAGGTGGCTGCCCCATGGCTGCAGGACAGACCATGCTAAAGCAGGTGCAGGGGCTGCCAAAGCAAAGTTTGAGCGTGGAGTGAGAGAGGACCTTACGTTGTCTCAGCAGGTTTCATTGCATTGGCAGCAACATTTTTTATTCACTAATAGGGATACTGCCTCATATAATCATTAAGCAGAACTCATTAAGTAGATGGTTATTTTTAACAGTCTTTTGTTCTCAGTTTCCTCCACAGACTGCTGCTTCACCAGATGAGCTAAAGGTCTATGCACTTTGGGAAGCTGGTGACACTTACGATCAGGTAAAGAGAAAAAGAGGTGAGGTTGCCAGTGTGGGTTTATTGGGCACTGGGTGTTGTTTGTGTTTCTGGAACTGGTGCAGCAGGTAGTTTTTGTCTACTGAAGTGCCCAGTTTTCAAAACGTGCTATGTTGCTAACATGTCAGTAGCTAGCTCAGTGGAGTACAGGTAATTTTGTACCCCCGAGGAGTCAGGGTTCTCTCATGCAGGCCTCACACCAGGATCCAGTCCAATTTTACTTTTTTTTTCTTTAGATGGTAATGCAACACTAACCAGGAATGAAATTATGTTGTTGCCTGATGCACCTGTTTATAGTTAAACCAGGAAATTATTGCAGCATGCGTGAGCATCTCCTGAGTTTTAATGGCTACCAGAGCAAATGAAGTGAAAAGGAAGGTGCCTCAAAAAGATGTGGATGGACAAAGTAACTCCTGTGTCCATGATCTAAATAAATCTTTGTATGAGAGAATCAAGCTGTATCCAACCTCCTGGCTGGACTGGACCACATGAACTCCCATGGAAGCATTTGAGAGGAATATGTTGCAGCCTCTTCTTCAGCATGTTCTTGTTCTGCTGGAGGTGTCTCAGGTCACAGGACAGGTGCAGGTCTGGTCATGGGTTTTGGAGAGATCCCTGCAGAGCCATCAGAGGGAAAGAGCACTGCTAGAGAGCAGAGTTGTGTGGGACGGGTCCAGGATTACAAAGCAAGGATCCTCTGATGTAGTGCAGCAAATGTTTTGCACAGGCCAAGGCAGGCACAGGACTGATGTGCAGATGGGCAGGAGCAGCTGCTCCTCACTGAGTGTTTCTGACACCTTTTCTCTCCCAGCACCGCCAGGTTTTGCTGGAACTCTTCTCGAAGAACTACCGTGTGCGCAGGAACGTCATCCACAGCCAGCTGAGCCAGGAGTGTGGGGAGGATCTCAACAAGCAGGAGGTGGACAGAGTGCTCAAGGTCAGTTCCTGTTCTGCTGTGGGTTTGAGCCAATTAATGCATGAGTTTTTAATGCTTGGCTTGAGCAAAGGATCGTATTTTACCTTGAAGGGAAGGTGACAGAACAGTTGCTGGGATGTAGATCAAAGCCTCTTCTTCGGCTTGTTTTTGTCAAAATGTTCTTGTCTCATTCTGCCTCCTTTCACCCTATGGAGTGGTAATTTCAGCTCGTGTGGTGGTTTTGTGTCATTGCAACAAATCTGTGTCATCTGCCACCATCAGCGAGCAGAGTGTAGTAAAGATGATGCTTCGGCGCCATTTAAAAGTGATGTGGAGTTCCATACGAAGGAGGTTGGAGGTTCTGCAGTGTTCTCAGCTTACCAGCAGACTGCTGTTGGTCAGTGCTGGAGAGCACAAATTGTCACACACTGAGAAGGAAATGCATTTCCTTCTGTAGCAGGACATGCAGCAGTGTGTGGAGCGGAACCTTGGCCAAAACAAGCAGGCAAAGTAGTAGTTAAGACATTTCCTTGTGGATGTTTATTTGAATCCTTTCATCTCTGGCTTTGAAGGTGCACCATTTGCTTGCTAAAGCAGCTTACAGTATAAAGTAGGGACCACAGGCCATGAGTGACAAGCTTTAAAAGCCATGCAGGATGGCTAAGTAGAAAGTTGTCAACTGCTGTAATACTTCAATCATTGTTGCTGGGCCTTTGCTCACTGTCACCCACTTCAATAAGAAAAGTGCTTAAGTACTTTATTACACTGAGATCTGAAAACAGAATAATAGTGGCTGTGAAAAAATTACAGATCAGTTGCTGTGATACTAAGCAGACTGGTCTTGCTTGAGAGAACCTGGTCTTAGCATTAAAATAAGCTCAGACATTTCTGCCTGCTAGACATTGTTTCATGTGGCTTGCCTGTGCTGGGAGATTGGTCAGGCAACTAGATGGGCTCAAGCATCAGCTCTTCTGGAACATCCAAACAATGTCCTGGCCTTTTTTTTTCCTGATGTTGCTCTTAAACAGATAACCTATTTCTAGGAAAGAAATACCTTCCTCTAAAGAACTGACTACTGCTTTTATCTAAGTCTCGATGCAGCTAGCCTTGTGCCATCTCACGCCTCTTTGGCTTTAACATAGTGCTGCACCTGCAGGTCCAGCCTAGTCTCCACGCTTTATTTCTTGTTATTGCAATATGCAAGTCCCAAGACTTCAGAAGAAAAGATACTTTTTCCCTTTTAAGCTGCACAGCACCAGTTCTGTAGCATGACTTAAGCCTGTGTTGAGTTACTAAATGGGAGGGTGGAAGCAAAAAGAAAAGAAGCCATTAGCTTGGCACTCCAGAGATTTGGTGCTAGTCTAATAAGAAAATGAGCCACAAGAAAACCCACTCAGTGAACTTTGCTTAGCTGCTGAAAGCTTAGCAGACCTGTGGTCAGAATACCAAAGCAGGGCTCTGAAGCTTGACGGCTCACTATCAGAGAACTTTGTGTCTCGACAGGCTTCAGATCTGGCCATGACTTTCACACTCCAGCCCATTCCTGCTGTCACTGGAGCTTTGGCCTGTTTACCTCTTGGTTCCCTTTGTCTCCTCACCTCCCCTGCTACCTTTCCTAAGCTGGCTTCTGTGTGATCCCCATTTGTCCCCTGCAAAAATACTTTCTTGCTGCCATTGCATTGTTTGTCCTCCTTGTGGACTCTCAACCCTTGCTGCTCTTCTGTTTGTCATCTTCATTTAAGCTCTGTGGTCTTCAGGGCAGAGATAACTTGCTGCTCTGCTCTCATGCCCTTGTGCTCTGGAGAGGGCACTTCTGTGATGGATCACATTTGCTGTCTCAAAGACTGACAAGGCTCTCCAAGACCTCATAGGCTTTCCTTTTCTCTCCAGGACTGCTGTGTGAGCTATGGGGGAATGTGGTATCTTAAGGGGACGGTGCAGTCATGACAGCGGTGGTAGCGGTTTCAAGTGATCTCCAGGATGAAAGAGGAATCCTGCAGCAGGCGGCACAGACCAAGTAATGTCGTGGCCTCGGCAGTGTGGGGCAGGATCTGCCCTGCGTTGGGGCGCGTGGGCATTGCAGGCACTCTGCCATCCCAGCACACTCACACATGTGTTTGCATGGCTGCCGAGGCACAGGGGCAGCTAGGAAGACAACTTGGGACCCTGTCTGCAGCTTCATTAATCTGGGATCTCTGATGTATTCCAATTCTCGTTCTGTTATGAAACAATAAACCGTATACTGACACAGACGTGACGGGAAATCATGGTCTAATACTTTATTGAGTAATGCCAATACATTGTTTACAAACATGCCAGGTTTTGTTAACTACCTACCTAGCTGCTCTTACTCTGAGCATTGCCCTTGCAGCCCTCTCTCCAACGACAGTCGTGTTCATGGAAATGGCAGGCTGGGGAGAGGAAACAAACTCACCGTTTCTGAACTCTGTACTCCATAGCAACTCTTCTCTCCTCTTGTCTGTGAAATGAGTTATTTGAGAAGGAACCTACGTTAAAACAGATGTGGAACACGTACTGGATTTCTTTTATTGGTGTGGGGTTTGAGAGTTTTTTTTTGGTGTGTGACTGTATGCAAATACAGTGAGGTAAGTAACCAAGTGCACCTTCTGGAAGGCATCCATCCAGCTGTAGTTGCCACACAGCAACAATGTAAAACCTCTATTTTGTGTAATTTTTGTAATAAAATTTTATCTTGAAGGTCATTTCTCCCCTGCCTTGTATTTGTCCAAGGAGCAATGGAAACTGCACCCACTCCTTTTGTAGCCTGAAGGCTGATGGAGGAAGGAATGATCAGGAGTGTTTTAGTGGATGTTAGAGGTAGACAGTGAACTGCTTCGCAGCGTTCTGCTCACATCGTGTTCTTCAGGGAGTAGCCAGAAGGAGCTGTCAAGCCACGGGCCTGCTACACCAGGTACAGTAACAGCTCTTTGTCATAGGTTTGTAACTGAAGCCTAGCTGCACTAGGTAAAGCAGTGTCCTACTGTAAGTATTATAGAACTTGCTTCCTTTAGTAGTCATGCTCTTTGCTGTAATTTCCATCATGTGAGATGTTCAAGGAGGTTCTATTAGTTTCATCTACTTGTGCTCAGAAAAGTCGTGAGTTGAGTTGTTGACTGAAATAAGCAGATTAAGGTAGCTAATCCAGATAAGACTGGCTAAGAATATTGTTACCATACTTAAGGCATTTCACATTTCTGTGGAAAGTATCTATTTTTAAACTGCTAAAACTCTACCTTAATAAACTACACTAGCCTGCTAACTAAGTCCATCACTATAAGTGGGAGGTGCTTCAAGTTCAGGCAGCTTTTGCAGCCTTTGTCCTGCTCTGTGGCACATGCCAAGCCCAGCCCTGCTGCCACAGCAGTACCTGTGGCCACCTCTATTCAGCTGCTCTCTGGGAGAGCCAGACCCAGAGAAGTTACAAAAGAAGAACCCAGCCTTGGAGTCTTTTATTGCACAGTGTGTACAGTTAAGTGCTTGAGTACAGTACAGACAGATCTTAGCATGGCACAGGTAGCCAAGGGGAAGTGATGTTACAGAAGAATCAAGCAGTTCTGTGGATATTTGTTATTTTTAAAGCATAAAAATTGTATATGTGAAAGTGCTCTGAATTAGCCAACAGTCAGCAAACCACTGAAGATCACCTGTTTAATAAAAAAAAAAAAATTGTAATTGCTTTTACAAGTGTTCTGCTGCAGCAGGTGTGGATCCTGCTTCCCCCTAAAGTGGTGAAAAATAGTAGTGGTTAATCACTTGTGCCCAACAGCAGTGTGCTGTTGTTATTTAAGGTTACTGCTTTCCAGTGTCTGAACTGGGGCAGACTTCCAGGTGATAAGGATCCAAGTGGTAGGGAAACAACAGGAGGCAACCCGACAGCAAAACAGAATCTCTTCTGCCTTTTTATCTCCCCACTTTGTTTTTATAAAGCACTGACAAACACCCTAGCAGTGAGGAGAAACTATTTAGTGCCTCCTAGATTTCCATCAGAGACAGGCTTATCCCTCTCCATGTACTATACCCTTGTTAAAATACAAGTTTAGTGGCAACTCCACCTGAGCTATGTACAAAAGAGGGCAGGATTAGATAATGTGGGTGCCATCTGCACCAAGGGCACTGTTTCCCAAGTGGCACAGATAATTACTAGTTACACAAGTAGCTTGACTGGCTTATTTATTTGCTTAGAAAAATACTCACAGAAGAGTCAGATTCCCATTTTAAATAATTTTCAGAATACAACACATGTTTTAGAGAAACTCCCACAACACAAAGTCTTAATACTGCAACTGAAGGACAACTATACACAAGCTGAACAGAGTACAACATAAGGCAGATAGAACTGCAACAGCAGCAGTTGAACTAAAGCTGAGAAACTGTCAACATTCTGTGTCAGCTGTTTTTGGTCTATCGCAGCAACTTGGGCAACAGTGGATTCCCAAGAACAAATGACCAAATTCAGCTGTAAGACCCCGTGTAAGGAAAAGGGCATCACCTTGCACTGTGCCTTTCCCACCCCCTGAATCTCTTAGCTTTTGTTTTCTTCACACTGAAGCAGTTTTAAAGAACATATTTCTCATGTTCTTTGTTTTCCAGACTTGGAATACATATCATGAATTATTAGGGAGTAGAGGAAGAGAGGACAATCATGGTCCCCTGTTTGCAGTAGAATGTGTTCCAGCAGAGTTGTGTCTATCCTCCCAACCTGCAGGCAGCCTGAAATAAGCTGACATGGGAAGCAATAGACAGTAAGATAAGGTTTTACCTGGCCCATCTCCTTCAAGCACTTGGAGTTTGTGGTATGTAAGATTAAAAGCTATTCCACTACATCAATGCTACTATTAAGTTTAAATAGCTTAACTGCAACTTTCTATCTTACCAATACAAGTAAAATTGTACTTTGCAGACATTCCACCAGAGAACAGTAGGTCCCAAACAACATACATAATCAATTCACAGTATCCTGCCTTAAGACAAAGTGCCCTACATAAGAAACCATACCTAAACAGCCACACAAACTTTACATCAAGTCTTTTCTTAGTAAGAGGATACTTACACTAATCTGTGGGACAGCTTAGTGCATAGTATTGGCTTAAACCAAACACAGCACAGGCCACTGTGTCAGCTCTCTACCTCCCTGCCACAGCAAATTCAGCTAGACTGCTAACTTCATTCCTGAGAAACCAGGAGAAGCTGCCCATGATAACTAGTTGGGGCTTTGGTTTGTTCATTTTCTGCACAGATATAGTTACAGAGCTAGAGCACTGCTGTGAACCAAAGGAAGCTTCAGCCTGGTTCCTGTGAGAAATACAGTACTGATTTCTTAGTGCTCTTATTTTTGAAGTGGACTGAGGAAACTAGTGTCAGTTCCTGCTCTGGATAGAGATTTAGTATGAAGTAGTAGTGTAGTATTAAGTTATGAAGCTTGCTTGCTTTATAACCACTGGTTTGTGTGACAGGGCTAAAGAACATTAAATCTATTGCTACACAGGTACAGGAGACTAGCTGTTGACTAACTAGCTTGTTAACTACAAGTCTACAAGCCAATTCAAAACATTCAATTCTGAGTGCTGAAGAAATAGATCTGTGTAAGGGGTCTGCTGACATCTGAATCAAGTTTTCCCCCTTCTTGACTAACAAGTGAGTCATCAACAGAAAATGTAAGTTCAGTGCTATGGCTGAGAGGAGAGCGACTTGTACTTAGCTCTGTGTTCATCTATTTCTTCCTTTGTCTTCCTGATACAGCTAAAAATCTCCTTGAAGAGTGCTTTATATTCAGGAAGAGCATTTGTGGGAGAGTCATTTAGCTCCACATTTGTGAACTCTGGATTGCTAGCTGAAAGGTCATACTGGGTATTCCCCACGTTTAGGTCTTTGGAATACTGCTTCAGCGTTTGTACTGCTTTGTGTTTCAAGGAATCTTCGTCCATTTGACACTTCTTCAGAAGTTCCTCATACTTCACTTTCAGAGCATTGTACTGAGCATCAACTTCGTTAAGTACAGAGATTCCTCGCTGCTTCACAGCTTCAGCTCTCCTAATACATGTTTCCTCGTGGCCTCTTAGAATGTCTCCCCCTGCAGCACTGCTTAGGAAGTTCTCACTGCTGCTCCGTTTCAGTGCCGCCTTCTCAAGCTCCGATAAGGTCAGAAGTCCATCATCTGGGCCCTGAGCAAGCTCTCTTTCTAAAGATTCCTTGAATGAAATGAAAAAGGATTCTGGCACCAATCTTTCTGCGTTATGGATTGTGTTTTCAGACTGAAGCATCTGTCGCATCTCAGCTACTTCCACTTCCAGTTCTTCTGCACGAGCCCGATACAAGTCACTATCAACAAGCCTCTGCTCAAGGTCACAGTTTTCTTTCACCATGAGACTGTATTCTTCTTCCATTGTTACCCTCTTCTCTCTTTCTAGGTTAAGTTGGGCTTGCAGAACTGTAACTGCCTTTTTTAAGTTCTCATTTTCTTCTTCTAGAGGACTTAGCTCACTATCCATCGAAGTAATCTTTTCTGCAAACACATGATCATAAACAAAATACCTGCAGAAATAAAATCTGTATTACCAAGTGCAGAAGTACAGCTGATCACACACAAAGAAATACTTGGGTTTGGGATGTCCAGATTTAGTCTACGCTCCCTACATCCCCACAGTGCTGAAGCGCAGGCACAACTGCCTGTTCTGCTATCGGTGGAGGTGCTTCACTTACGGAGTTACCTCCTAGGATTGAAGCTAGTCTGAGCTTTTACCCAGATGATTGTCCTGAGGGGCACACAAGGCAGCTCATCTGGATAAAAGTGCTCTAAATTTAAAAAGCAGCCCAGACCTCCAGGCACCATTTTACCATGTCAAGCACTATTTTAACCAGTTCAGGAGAGCTATTGCCAGAATGCTGCCTTCCTCAAAAAGAAAATGACCACTCCTTGGATGTCTGTGTATAGTTACAGAAAGTATTTTGCATTTAAGATGTTTGTGTTTGAGATTATCTATATGAGTGCCTTTTATCTGACTGAAAAAACATGGGGGTGCAGCTTTTCTAGGCTACTACTTGATAAAGTTGGAGACTTTGGGAGAGAATAAGAAGTGGAACCTGCACTCTAGCATAAAAGGACTGGCACAGTCTATAAAGGAAACTGGCAGCAGCAGCAGCAACACTGGAGTGCAGACTGTGCAGGTATTTTGCTTGTTGAGAACATTCTGCTAGCTTGTTTGTGTCTCTGTTTTTAAAGCTTTGCTTAAAATCATCTCAGAATTCACTTCACTATGCAAGGTAAAATGTCTTACTGGCGAAGGTCGTACAGCTCCTTCAGACATGAGAAGCTATGCATTGATCTTGGCTGGTCAGATCTCTCGTGGCTCATCCGGCCTTGTCCAGTCTTTTTTAGTTCTTCTACTTGGTGTTGCAGGTCATCTATGTGTGTTTGCAGATTTTCAATAGTCTCTGTCAAACTAAAAGGTGAAAAACTGTTGTCAAGAACATTTGGGTGTTTAGTCAAGGATATGGGAATTTCCCACCCCCTCAGACTCTAGTTTCTTCTGTGCTGGCTGCTCTTTGGTCCCACAAGACCTCTCTTTAAAAGCTACCTTCTCAATTTAACTGTATTGTACACCGCTCCTAGACACACTGCTACACAAATACACCTGGACTGCTCTTTTCATTTTATCAGCTGGGGAGGGTGGATCTAGTGCAGGGGTTTTACCTCAGTATCTTTTGTTGTGAGGCTCTACTTTCTGCAACTAGTTTTTGATTAGTGTCTTCTAGTTCTCTTGCCGTCACATCCAGCTGTTCGTAGACTTTTGCGTGCTGATCGTTCATTTGACGCAGGAGCTCCACTTGCTTTGTGAGGTACTGCAAAACAGGATTCCTGTTACTAGCTGACACTTGAAACAGGGTCCTCTGTTTCCTCTCAGCTCCCCTGCAGCTTTATGTGCATTTATAAGCTACTGAGCTTCAGAAATAGAGACTCCAGTGGTTGCTTGGCTTAGTGTTTGGCTGAGAAGTTGCTAGCAGTAGCTCAGATAATGAGCTTGCCTTTGTCACGGCAGTCAAGCCAGGCTGATCAACCAGCCTCTTATCCAGGGTTTGGTTGCACAAGAGACACTTAACCTCTCCTTGCTGCAGCCTGGCTTTTGCCAGTACCCAGCCCCTGGCTGGGTTAGTCTGTACTGCACTTGTCACTCATAGAGCCTTGAATACAGACTTTAACACAGCCCTTATAGCTATCTACTGTGTTTTTCTAGTGGGCCCCAATAGAAATCTTCTAAGTGTTGATCCAGTGATTTTATTAACATAAAAACTGAAATATTGAGTAGCACCATCTGCCATTAAATTTCTTTTCAGCTGACCTAAGTTCTTTCAGTCTGAAGCATCATTAGAGTCAGCAGAACAGAATGCAGGTTGTGGTGACACTTAAGACAGTATGTGGGCTACTGTGTGTCAGGAAGTATAATCTAATTATTGAATTCAATCTTTAGTTACCCACAGAGAGCTATTCCAGTTACTGAAATCTCAAAAAAAGGTCTCCTGCCTTTAAAAAAAAAAAAATTCCACCTTAAGTATTATCATGAGAATTGGTTTTACAATTAACAAGACTGTTTTGTTTCTTGAACAAAATGTTACAAGACTTGGAAGTCTCAGTCTAGGGGGCAGTTAACAGTCACCTTAGGCTCTTAATACAAGTATCTTGTGTTGTCTCACCCATGACAGGACCCTTCCAGTTCTACAGATCCACACCAGAGTTTGCATCAAAGACTTGAACAAAACCCCTTAACTTGTTACTTCTGAAATACTTTCATCTTACACTGAGTGTATTTCTTGCAACATGCCTCTCTCACTGGACACTTCAAGTAGTAACATCCACAGCCTCTAGGCATTATTCTCTTTAGACAGACCTGTTACATACTCAAAACTTTTAATATTCTACTTAACCTTTTACCTCATTAAAAGATTGATAGGTTTACATTTTAGGCAATTTAAGAAGAGATAATAAGTTAATCTAGGACTAGTAACTGCTCCATACAGACTTGTAGAAGATCAACGTGCTAGCAGTTGGCTGGATCCTTTTGTAGCCTGTGTGCACATGACAGGATTTACACAGAAATAGTACATGGATTAGCAGCAGAATCTCAATGTGACCCATTTCAGATTAACTTTCCCTATTGGTTACTCTCAGAAGGGGCTGGAGATCTTCAGATTTTCTTCAGCAATACAAGCATGGTTAAGCACAGAAACCAAGACTTTGGTGTTTCCACTTATTACAATGAGTTTTGCAGAAGTTTGAGATGAGTGGAAGAGGCAAAGCACCATTTTCTCCACCTTGTGTGTCTCCATTATCTTCAGTACTAGGATCAAGGTACACTGAGGTGTAACCAAGCCACCAAAACAAACTAGAGACATGGTAGTAAGTTCTCGGAAGTTCTCATTCCACCTCCCTGCAACCAAGCACCTAACATGAAGCAGCAGTTGAGACTTCTTGCATTCTATCACAAAAAGGCAAGTGTCAGTATTTCTGAAGTTGCAGAACCAAGAACAGATGCAGACAGAATAAAGCTGCCCTTTCAATCCAGCTTTTATTACCTCTACAGTGATTAGTTAGTGGCACACGTGGCAGCACAGAGGTCAGATACAATGATCCAAGGCTGTAAAACACTTAATATGTTAGCATTTAATATATTAGATGCAATCTTAAACATCCCAAAGCCTTTGACCCTTCCTTTTTGGTGCAGACAACATAGTATCATATTTCAGGTTTAGACTTTGCTACCCATGTGAATTAATAGGAAAAAAATCCAAATATTTACACTTCTGTTGCATTGAAAAAGCCAGTCAAAAACACAGCAGAGTAGCTACAGGAACAGCTGAAAGACCACCTTTAGGTTAGAGGCTGCACCTTCCATACACTAACTTCATTCCTTTTGTTTCAGGGAACTCTTGTAACAGTCCCTTGTGCCATTAAGCTAATACAATCAGTTCCTCCACCTTGAGGTTCTCTCTGGGGATTTGAAGAGGAGGTTCCTTTGGCTTTTCCCTTTGCTATCAGAAACCCAAATGCAAAAGAGTTCTTTAGAGAAAAAAAAGAGTCTTTTTTTTTTTTTTTTTGGTATTTCACTTTTAAACTGCACTGAGAAGACAGAAGATTAAGACAGGTGGTAGAACTGAGAAGACAGCATGTTTTTATGGCAGGCATGCATAGAGCTGGCAGGTTCTTTGACTTAAAACAGCCAGTTGGGCAAATAAAGGTGCAGGCACTATTTATCTGCCAGAAGCATCACAAAAAATATTCTCTCAGATAAACCTTTCAAAAAGTAATAGTGCACAAGTCTTGATTTGTTTGGTTTGGGCTTTCTTTGGTTTTTTTGTTTTTTTTATTGGCTCAGCAAAGCAAGATATTGAGAGAATAAATTTGTCTGTGACTGTCTGAAGACATAGTGGTATATGTTACCACATATGGTGGTAACACACCAACTACATATTATCTGTTGAAAGGATACTTCTACTTCTGCTAAAGCTCCCTTGTAATGTCTATGAACATTAACCTACAAAAAAGCTTAGCAAATAACCTGGCTTAAACCAACAGGATATAGCATCCTTAATGGCACTAGGCTATTTTTTAAGATGAATGTAGCTTAGCAATAATGTATCTTCCATATTTCAAAATGGCATGAAAACCCACTTGCCTTTTAAGTAGTGAGCCAGGTTAGTTAGTTAACACAAAAGTTATGCTGTGCTGTTTCAAAAGGTGTGGTGTACCCCGTGTTAAACACTTGCTTAAACACAGTTGCTCAGAGGGGTGCTGAACCTTAAGTAGAACACTGTATATAGCACTTTGAAGTATTTGTCCTCTCTAGAACTTAAGAGTAAATCTTTTTACAAAAGCCATCTGTGGCAATGAGTTACTTTGAGTCTCTGCATAAGTAGCCACGTTTCTAGCAATGCTATGGCACTGATATAATTATCAGCCATTCCAACCACTGCATCACCAAATAAGATAACAAAGATGACTTTCAGCACAAAATGGAGGAAGAGACCTAAATGTATTAAGTCTAAAACCAAAGTACCTAAATAAAGTAACAAAACAAAAATACTCAAAGCAAACCCAGAAATTGTGCATCACAAAAAAACTTCTGCATTTGTGTTAACATGACATGTTTAAAGACACATATGCTAGCTATATATTTTTAAGTTTAGAATCCTTTACATTACCTGCCACCACTGCAGTGATAAATGTTTTAAAAGTCATAGACTGCAGCTGTACAAAATCCACACACCACCCCAACTGCCTAATTACTACTTGCACAAAGGAACTGAGATTTTGTAAAAATCTGGTGTATGCCAGTCACAGCCTGTTCCTTCTGACTCGTACCAGAACCAAACTGAAATGCTGACTATGTTTCCAATAGGCTGTCAGTCAAATACTGAATGTACTGAATATTTAATATTTTAATTAGAGACCATGCATTGCCCTCTAATAGCTGAAAAAATTCATTATGCTGACAAGTGCTAGGTCTGCAAGAGCATGAGTGATACTAAGAGAAAAAAAAAAAGAGGCAGACATGGCTGAAAATAGCCAGGTTTTTCCGCCAAGTAACACAAAGATGGGTGGATTTGAAATGGAGCTTATGATTCACACACACCTCAAAAATAGAGAGCAATATATCTACTAGATCCTGTATTTAGGTACTATTTGGGTTTGGTGCTTTTTTTTTTCTTCCACCTCCCCATTTTTTTTTCCCCTTTAAATTGAAATAGGCTTTAGCTCTCTCTGTCACAGCTCAGATTTTACTTAAATTTCTCTCCTGCATTTATTAGCATTTAAATTTCAATGTGGTAACCACTCACATTATCATATAATAATTTCAATGATTAATTTACTCTTCATATCATTAAATGTCATTTTACCTGGGCAAGGTCAGCAAAGCTTAGCAATGAAGTAACTGAACTTTTTTGTGTGAAACAAAATGCCAATCATTCATCATTAAACAAGCCAAATCCAACATTAAGTTCAATGCCACAAAGCTTCCACTAATCAAAGCAACAGTTCTAACTATGATCAAGCCTAGGCAGGTTCTCACTATTTTTCTTTAAGGTGCCCATCAGATGTCAACAAATTGAGATCTCAGTTTATGTGCTATTATATTTCTGGTCTAGATGCTTTAATATTTGCATCCCTTAAATATTTACCTCTATCTCCTGCAGTTGCTCTTGATTTGTTGCATACATTTGCTGTAAAGATTCTTCTAGTTCAGTGTTACGGTCCAGCAGTGTCTTCCCAAGCTCAGCAGCAAGGTGAAGGTCTAAACACACACACAAAAAAAAAAAATCACGTTTGCACTTAAAATTAGACAAAAATATAACCTAATTTAAGAGCATGTCAATAAATACTTGAGGTGTTTTTTATTGTGGCAACTATTTATTGTTATACCCAAGTAGAACATCCATAAACCGTAATGCAAACCAGTCCTGAAACCCAGAAGATGCTCTTATTCCATGAAGTTTTCTTAGTTCCTCCTTTGGTTCTTCAGCCACAGGTCAGACCCATCCAGGCATCTTCTCTTCACTTTCCATTATGTACCTAGCACTGCCTCAGCATCTCCACCCAAGGTGTCTGTCAGCTACACTTCACCATATTTACAGCACTCATCTCAGAATAAGCATTAAAGACTCTGTATATGTTCAGCAGGCTAGACCCAGGTCAAAGTTGCTTGCACTCTTCGCTGTTCTTCCTTATTACCACTTCACCAAGGAGCTCTGGTCATACAGGATCCAAATGCTAAATGAAAGTTTCAGGTGCTTTTTGTGGTGGAACAATATTTTTTTAAATGCAGCTGTTCTGCTTTTCAAGCTTTTAAACCCAGGAGACAAGAATTGGTTTATGTGCTCCAAACCAGAATTTTATATGTCATTTACTCTCAGGTACTTAATCTTAATTTCACTTCAGTCGTCTTCAATCACCTTCAGGGTGCTGTGACTGTATTGGTTTCAAATTAAAAGTAAGTCATCTGAAGATTCAGTTCCTTTCTAAAGAGAAGCTTGATATTTTTTCAGTATCAGTAGTGCTAGATATTCTGTGTTATGTTTAAAGACACATGGAATCTAAAATGCTACTACAAAGAAATCAATCTCAGTACTGTTGCTGAAATGGTAATTACGCTGTGCAGGGTCTTCTAAGAATCTCCCACCATGGACCATGACCAGGTTGTTTCTCCTGCATGCATATAATACAGTCTAGACATCACCATTGTTTTCTTTTCACAGCCTATAATATAATTTTCTCCATTAAAATATTCCAGTTAGCCTCAAACCAGCACACTGCTTTTCACACTAAGCTAGCTACTATCGCTAGTAGGAAAGAAACAGAAAAGAAGAATCTTACTTCTTTTCAAGAAGACTTAGACTAATATACAACAGACATGTATTGCTTCATCAGTAGTTGCAGATAGGAGAGAAACACATTTGATTGTCACTTGATGCAGGTGCCCTTGTTTTAACAAGGCCTTGTTATCTTACCTCTTTCCTGCCCTTTCCCAGTTACCTTATCAGCTGGTCACTGTACTAGAGAATACACTGTTCCAACACTGCTTTCTGCTAACCTTCACCTTGGCAGCCTGTCCAAAATGATTACTCTATCTACATGGAGTAAGCCAAAGACTGAGTGCAGACTTAGAAGGACAAGTGAGTAGGAGTGTTTGTCTAGTAAGCTGTAAGTGTCCAGTTCTGCCAAACAGCAGCTCTGGTGTTCTTGCCACATTCTTTACAGCTACAGTGCACTGATTCCTAACTTAGGGTTGGATTCTTAGAGTAAATGCTACAAAAACTATTGGGCTGCTCTTATTTAGTTTAAAAAAAAAATTAATTAAAAACAAAAAAAAAAATCACAGAATATGGAAGTTCTTCAGAGTTTCAGAAGATGCATACCTAGGAGTAACATGGCATTCTGATCTTAGGATTTGATCCTTAGATCAACTTAGGAGTTGATCCTCACATAGCTTTTTCATTGTAACACCGCTTGCTAGGAAACAGCCTGTTCTAGAGCTGGGGTTTAAAGTATTTGGATAAGGAAACCTTAAGGCATCCTGCTTAAGTTTTTCCTATTTTTAAACAGAGATTGTATGTTGTTTACCCATGGACAGGAAAACTCCCAGTCAAACACGAGGCTGTTTGTTTTACCACATTACAGAACACTGTCATCTTCAAATCCAGCGACTCTGTCATCCTACATAAATTGAGTCCTGATCCACAAGTCTCATAAAACACAAATCTTTACTAGGAGCCACAATCTTTAAAGCTAGTCATCAATACTGGCATCACTCAAGGCAAAGACTAAAGAGTCCATTCTTTTATTTTAATAGAGTAGAATAAGAGCTTTAGAGTGGATTTAGGATTATGGTAAAGACGCATCATGCATAATGGAATTACTTGCTGCCATTTCCCTTCCCAAAGTGAAAGTTTGTTTTGATGTTTAAGTACATTTAAGAGTTCATAGTTGAATTAACGCCCCCTCATGCACTAAATCAAGTAGCACATACCACACACAGTACTTTGAATACCACATGAGTAATAGAATTCATGTCATACTTACACACTCATTCTGTTCATCAGAATGGCAGAAGCACAAACGAGTTACTAGGGGAGAAGCATGCTATCCTGTCACTAAGGCAGTTTGTTTCTCAGCGGGCCAAGTGGAAGAGCTCAGGAGCATGCAATAAAACTCCTGTCCCTAGAAAACACAAGGACTGAAGCAAAACTCTTCTAAAATCAAGAATTTGCTTTGCATCTATTTTTCTACATGAAAGTACCTGAAAGCCCTACAAAGAGCAAGTTTGAAGAGCGAGACATGCAACACGTGCTCCAGGTAGCGGAAAAGAGTTCATTTACATTTCTTTTGGAGTTACTGTACAGCACAAGAAGCACACTGCATTTTCTGTTGTAAATTTATGTAAAGTAACAGCTAAGATCTGCCACAGACACATTTTTCCTTTCTATGATGTAACCAGGGAGGTTTTTAATAATGCAGACTGCATACGTGCAGATCTTCAGATCTTCGTTTTAGTAAATCTGATCTGTTGTACTGGTGTTTTAAAAGTTCCATCAGAAATCTCTAAACCAAAACACCAGTGATAGGTCTTCTATGATGTTAAACAGCCTTCACTTACCAGCACTTCTCCACAATCTCTTCTGACATTATAATTTGAGAGAAAGACAGAATATTTCTCATAACCCACCTAACAAAATGATTCAGAGAATTTTAAATCTACAAAATAAGCCTGTTCTTAACAGCAAAAGGCATTAGTAGTGGAAGCCTTATGTAAGGAAGCCTGGTTGAAGTTTATTTAACTGGAAAATTAAACTCTTTTTTTAAAACTTAGCTTCCTATTTTCTACTCCATGGTCAGATTTCCCTCTGTACTGTTGAAGTGAGTAACAGCAAGACGTAAAAAGAGCAGTCATATAAAAGAATTTTTTCAAAGGTCAGCATACTGCAGCACAACATAGACATTACAGAAGGAAGGAGAGCTGTTCCCATCCTTGAAAGAATTCCATGAGCATTCTGTTTTCATGAACTGCATGCCAGAAAAAGCCCACCTCCATTGTCAAGGCAAAAGCTTTTGGTGCATACAAAGACTATAAAAGTTTTTCCAAAATCCTACCCTAATTTTACATTTCAAAGACTGGCTGACAAGGGCTACAAGCTTGTTTCACGGTGCTGCCTAATGTTTTACAACCTAGGTTTTCTCATAAACTACTCCTCAGTTTTTAAATATGCACTGATTGTTTGGACTGTGAAAAGTTTCAAGAGACCTCGATAAGCAATCTTACTACTGTGTTTACACACGCTGGCATTGCTTAGTCTTAGGAGACGGAAGTAGTATCTTTGACTCCAGGAATAAAGCCTTAAACAGAACATTTTAGAAAGCATTTTTTGTAAGGAATTTCTTCTTTGTCTTTTCAACTTGCCCATCGGTCTACTTTCCTCCTTTCCCTCTTGGCAAGGCTATCGGTCACTTTTGTTTAGGCTTGCAAAGAGATAATCCCCAGAAAAAGATGGTTCAACTATTGAGAACGTTGACCAACCCTCGAAGTGCACAAATCTCTAGAGGGGAATACTGTTTTTTAAAAGCTCACAGCACAGAGCCAAATGGTGAATATCTCACTCGTTTTAATTAAAAAGTAAAATTAAAGAAACATCAATAAGGCGAGAAGTCAATTGATACACATTTTGAAGTCTCTTTGTACGTCTTCTACTGGATAAACACTGACATAGTGACAAATATTGCTAAACCACAGTCTTCAAATTTTCATCTCTCTTCCCTTTGACAGCAGAACTACGATTTCAGGATCTTACTTAAACTGATTGGTTCATATCCTAAAGCCATGAAAACATCTATTTTGAGTAAGGAGCAACTAAATAGAGCTCTCAAGCAGTTATTTCATAGTTAAAGCATGCAATTAGAACTATTCCTGTCTCAAAAAGTTTCTGCCATCAGATGCCCGATCTTAGTGTGAAACCTGCTTGGCTAAGAAGAGCTTTCAGCAGCATCTCTCTTTATGGTGTATAGTACAGTGGCACCTATTTATCCTAGGATTTAATACACTTCGATGTAGAAGTCGAAAGCACAAGGCTGGAGCAGGTTCGCAGGAAGCCACTTCACAGCTTTGAGCTGGCCTTTTAAAATGCTCACGATGAATAACAAAAAATAGAACTAAGTAAATACCAGTCGTAAATGCCACTAAGCTCTTAAGGAAATTGCACATTCTTTCCATATCATGTCTGCAAAAAATTTTTAGTCCAATTATACTTTGTGTATTCCTGTGACTCCTTCCTCATCTGTTGAATGAGAAAAACATTAAGCTCCTGCACGTAGTGTCCAAGCCCTATTGACACAGTTGACACACAGGAGCTAGATGCGTATAATTCTGATGCACGGTGGAGTTACTAGAGGATTTTAACAATGGAACTGCGATTTATTGAACACAGCTCCGTTTACAACTTCAGCGACTGGAAGCCCCTACAGGAAAAGCTCCAAAAGGCACAATACACAACGCACGCCGGTACTTCCACCGCCCGCTATTTCCAGCGCCTACCCCGAACATCTGCTTGACCTCCTGTCAAGGTGTAACTTTTCGGAGCCGTTCCCCTCCCTCCTGGGTGGAGAGGAGCCCAGGCACAACTGAACTCGGCGGCAGCAGCCCTTCCGTCAAACAAAGCCGGGCGCAATCTTTATCGATGGCAGCGATGCCCCTGCCTGCGCGCCAAGGCGGCGGGAAGCGTGGCCCTGCGGGCAGCCCGGACCCCGCTGCGGCACTCGCGCGGCGGCACAAGCCCCGCTCCAGCGCCCCGCGCCCCTCGGCAGGGGCTTCGACCCCCTCACGCCCTTCCAGCCGCCCCGCCCGCGCAGCCGGCGTCCCTCCGGGCTTCGCACCGCCGTTGCGGTGGCTACTCTGCTCCCACCGCGCTCTTCCCTCGCACGCCGTCCTCACCACGGCCCCTTCTCTCGCACGCCTTCCTGGCAGCTCCCTACGGCCCCTTCCCTCACACGCCCTCCTCACTACAGCCCCTTTTCTCACGCACACCCCGCGGCAGTTCCTCATGGCCCCTTCTCTCCAATGCCCTCCTCACTACAGCCCCTTCCCTCCCACGCCCTCCTCGCCACCACCGCTGCCCTCACACGGCCCCCGCGGCGGCGGCTCCCGCTGTCCGCCTCTGCCGCTCCCTCTTCCCCACCCGCCTCACCTTGCTGCAGGTCCTGCTGGTCGTACCAGGGCTCATCCTCGCGGATCTCGAACTCCTCCACCAGGCTGTCGGCCAGCATCGCGCCCCTTCCCCTCACGGCGCAACAGCAGGACGAGTCGGCAGCGACCACGCCGAGTCCCCTCACGCCGAGCGACGGCGGGGCAGGGCAAGCCGGCAGCCGCTCCGCTCCTTAAAAGCCGCCTCCGGCCATTGCCGAGCGTTTCCGGACTTTGCCGAACCTCTCCCCCTTCTGGTCGGACTGCGCGGAGCTGCCGGCGGCAACGTGGCAAGCTAGAACCACCCACCCACCGTCTCTCCGCGATTCAAACACAACACCCTCACCTCCCCGGCGGAGAGCCAATGGGAATCCGCCCGCCGAACAGATCGAAAGGGGCCTGCGCCAGTAGCAAAGCGAATTAATATCAAGATGCCAATGAGAGCGAAGAGGAGGTTGGCCCGGACCAATTATACCCCGCCCAATAGGCAGCTGCGCAGCCTCCCGTCAGCGGAGGTGGGTTAGTGCCTACTGACGGGTGTGGTGGTCGTCGCTGGGGCTGTGAGGGGTTAATGGTGGGGAGTGGTTTCTGCGAGGTGTTCCGGTGGGTCTGCCGCGGAGCAGAGTGGGAACAGCGTAACTAGCTGTAGAGAACGTGGTACTTTTTTTAGTTGTCTTGTGCCGGGGGCCCCTAGGGAACGCTGAGGGAAGAATCTCTGTGGAGGATTCGGCCCTCCCGAGTTGCGGCTCTTCGCCGGCGTCGCGTACAGGTGCGGGCCGCGGTCCTGCCGCCTCCCAGGGGAGTTTTGGCGCTGGAGCGCGGAAGGGGAGGGCGAGCGTGGCCCCGCTGGAGCATGCAGCGTGGCAGCTGCCGTCACGTCTGACAAGGGCCACGTCCATCCCCGCGCCTCGCGTGTCGCCCGGGCGGTGACCGTTCGCTGCTGTCGCTTTTCCTTACATGGAAGAGGGAGCCGTGTCCCCTACCTGGGGAGTTGTTGAGGAAAAAGCAGCTCGATTTTCCCAGCTTAGCAGACGTCACCCTCGCACTTCCACCCCTGAAGTTTTCAGAGCCCACCTGCTGTCTAGGACTCAGCTTCGCAGCGCTTGGGCAGCCGCCACAGCGCGGGGTCGGCGGGGCCGCGGCACTAAACCGGTGTCAGCTGTCCTCCGGCTCCTCCTGCTCCCAGGGCTTTCTGTTTGCGTCTCCCCTTTATTTCTGCAGCCTTTTCCCTTAGTATTACCCCTCAGGACCAGGAAGGCGTTTATTCTTACTTAGGTCTTGGTTCAAGTCACGGCAGAAAGACGAGGAAGGTGCCTGTGGCCAACCAGTTCGTCTGGACTGTGAGCATTACGCTGCTGTCTGGGGCACAGCACAGCATGTTGTCAGCTACCGTTTTCCTGCTAAATCGCTCCAGAATCCACTTTTCTTATGTAAACTCACATTCTGGTTTCTTCTAAGCGATTGTCATCGAGCTCTGGGAGGAATAGATTTAGTGCCATGCTGTGTCTCACCAGATCAGTCTGTTCTTTTGGCTCAGCTGTGGTACCGCGGTGGTAACCATTAGACATTTCTGAAACTGATTTGCCTTATGAGTCACAAAATGTCAACACCTGTGCTTTAACATACTCACTACAAAGGCAGAGTATTAAGAAGAGGGAAGGGATACTCATGCATGATTTCGTTATAGTACAATTAAAGAGCACATCTGGGAAGGGAAGTGTGGTACCTCAGCTTCTGGTTGAACCTATTTCGTACACAAGGGACAGGGCTGGATGTACTAATTAGGGTAGAGTTGTGTCAGATCCTGCCTGTTAGTCATGGTACTAGAGGCCTGTTTACATATGGGTAGAAGTTTTTTTGTTGAAGAAACTTGAATTTCTTCTTATTTTCACATTTCCTGAAGTGGAGAGACTTCATGTGTGTGTAGGAAGGAATTGAAGCAAATATGATTTCAGAAATAACTGATAGTTTGCTGGTAGTGTTGGTGTGAAGCATATTTATTCTTGGTGGTCATGGCATCTGAGAGAGTCTCCCAGTTCTCCATTTGCAGACTCACGCAGTGGGCTCCAGGAAGACACAGAGATTAAATGTCTACCTCTCCAAAGCTCTAGTAAAGCACTTCATAAAGCATTTGTGAAGGCTTCAACTTGCATTTCTTTTTTTTTTTTTTTTTTAAAGAAAGTGATTCTTGTCAATAACTATTGCAAAGACTTTCACAGTTAGTAGTGTCAAACTTATTTAAAAAAATAAACGTTTCAAAAGGGCAGTTCTTCAGTAACCTTCATTTTCATAGAATCATAGAATGGTGAAGTTGGAAGGGACCTCAAAGACATAGGCAGGGACACCTACTAGTACAGGTCACTCAAGGCCTCGTCAAACCTGGCCTTGAACACCTCCAGGGAGGGAGCAGCCACAACCTCCCTCGGCAACCTGTTCCAGTGTTTTACCACACTTTTGGGTTTCTCAGTAAAAGTTTGTAAAGCCAATCTTGGAGCAGACATGCAGAATTGCATTACCTGAAAATGCAATTGTCTGTAACTCTGTGAAATACAACCTTGAGCATCTATATCACAATCATCCTCGAATATCTGAAAATTCAGTCCGACTCTGACAAAATGCTTTAGAAAGAAGTAATTAATTCAAGTTGTTTGTCAGTTTGGGCTTTTTTCTTACTTGTAGAGTGAAGTTACCAACTCTGCACACTGTTTCATACCAGAGCATCTTAAATACATAACACAAAATGCACTTGTGGCTTTTTTGCTCTTTGAGAATTTGGTTTCTGTGTTGGGCGACAAGTCATGTGTGGAAAACTGCTGTTTCATCATCTGCCTTAGGCAGGATAGATGCTTCTCAAACCCTTACCTGTTTCCTGGCTTCTGCCTAGCCCTCACCTGGCGATTAGGAACTTACCATCCTCCCTCACAGCAGCTTGTCTTCACCCCCTTGGTAAACCACAGGAAGGTTGGAAACAGCTTTGGTTTTCATTTCCTGTTTCTTCCGTGGTCGTTTTTATGAGGAGCTCAGGGAGCTGCTTGCAGCTCTGCTTATCGACCTGAACGAGCAGATATTCAAACAGTATCTTGATGGATATTTGAAATTTGTATTTAGGATAAAATTGTTAGTATGCAGAGGAGCAAAGTGTGAGCTATTAACAAGCAGGTTGTAAAGCCCTGGAGTTTAGTGTGCATAGTAAAGCTGAAATTTGAAGCAGAAGAATCTCTATGACAACTTCCTTCAAATAGATGTAAAGATTAATAAAGACTCATTTAAAAGCAGATCCTTGGAAAAAAATATATTTGGCTTATAGAATCAAGCTGACAGGACTAGCTCTAGGTAGCCACTACAGTGCTTTAAAAGGCAAAAGTCCCCTGGTACTAGCTGTTTTCATGGACTAATTTATACCAAACATGCCTAATTTAACTGCTAGATAGATGGGAAAAGTCAGCATCTTAAAAAATTGTTGGCTGAAGATCTGTTTGGTTTATTAAATGTCTGTATGTTCTTTGGCTACATCTCTGTTATTTGGGCATAGTTAAAATGCTGTACCTGTGTTACTTGACAGATTTTACTTACAGTCTTCTATACAATTAAAATGTGTAAAGTATGGAAAGGCATTTTGATTGTTGTGATATTCATTTATTAGGTGAAAGTATTACTTCCATGGCTTGGTGACAAATGAACACTGAAAATAGAAGGAGAAAAGTTGGTACTTGAAAGAAATATTCATCTAAATGCATGCTGCATTTGACATTCACAGCCATGGAATATGTAAGGGTATGAATTGAGTCACTTAATTCCTACTCAGTCCATAATTTTAAAACTATGTAGCTACTAAGAAAAATGTCAAATGCATGCAATTACTTAGGGCTCTACACTAAGGCTAATACTTGTAGTAGCAGATTTTGGTATTGAGTCTGTGCATCAGTTAAGAAGGGATTCCTCTAATTTATTTTTTTGTGTGTACATATTCCATAGATTTGTAAACAGTGGTTATATTTAGAAACATCACTGACTTCTTAATGTTCTGCATCTGTTCAGTTCTGTGCTCAGTATTGACTGACTTAATAAAATATATTTCTCTTTTTTTTACAACCAGAAGTAAGAGCGAGGATATCTTCCTCCACGAATCCATTTCTGCACCTTTGAGACAATCCCATCTCCTTTTAATTAGGAAAATTATTCTGCCAACTGTTGTAATTCTCTTTTGTAACTGGAGGAAGAAGAGAGTTGTACTTGTGGAAGATGAAGTTTGTTTGGGGAATCCATCCTAATGCGCTGGCATATTCCATGACTACGTTAGGTGCTGGAATGCTGAACAGTATCTTTAATTTCTACTACGTTAAGCTTTTCCTAAACCGGTACAAAATTTCAGAAGCAGCATTTCATCAAGCACAGGTACTGTACAAAGGAGTATCCTGATCACCCTGTTGTGCCCTGTGTCTTTGTTACCACAACGTCATTCGTTTTGCATACACATTAATTTCGGATGCGTTGCACGTTTTTATACCATACAATACTTGTAAATGTAGTGAATCCATAAGCAGTTGATGGTACATGTAAAGCACGTCATTTACAGCCTTTAGTCAAAATCTCCCAAAACTTACTGGCTGGAAAGATTTTTACCTTTGATAGCTTGAAATAGTGCTCTAAACAAAGCTTCCACCTGAGCTCCACAGAGGTGCTTGGCATGAGTGCTTTCTTATGGACTGTTTAAGTACTTAAATGCTGCCTTTATTCTGCGAGTCATTATCCAGGTGAGCAACTCCTGTTGTAAATGGTCTTCTGGAAGTAATGGATCAGCTGATGTCTTGAATTACTTGCTGTGAAAATAATAGCTGGGCTTTGCAAGATGAAATCCCAGATGCATAAGCTTCTTGAAAGAGTGAAGTCTTAGAGACAGGGAGTTACTTCACATGTAGTTGGGGACATGCCTGTTTGCTCATCTTCCTTTTCAAAATTACTGTAAACCTCTAAATGCCTTTAAAAACTTGGTCTGGAGTCTGTTTTGACCTGAGAAGCTTTTGTCTGTCTTTATTCTCTGCAGAAAAGCCAGACTGATGCTGAATTCCGTTGTGTTTCTTCCTTGCTTGCCGCAGGTCGTGTTTCTGATCTGGAATGCCATTAATGATCCTCTCTTTGGGTACATTCAAGATAACTCCAAGTTCACCTGCTGCTCAAGACGCCAAATTTCAATTTTATATGGAGCTCCCTTATATGCTTTGGCCTTTTTGCTGCCTTGGTTTCCTTGGAAACACTATGAGGAAGGTGAGTGGCTAAGTGGCCTTCACCTCATTGTTGCCTTATGCGCTTTTGACGGTTTGCTTACTTTCGTGCTCCTAGCGCAGTGCGCGCTCTTTGCAGAAATCTCAACGAGGCATGAAAGCAGACTTCAACTGATTAGATACAACCAAGTAGCGACATTAATTGGATCAACAAGCATTCTCTTTTGTGGCCTCCTGTCAGATAACATGGAAAACTTTGCCCGCTTTCAGGCTTTTACTCTTTTGGTCGCAGCATTAGCAACAGCCTGTATGTGTTACACAGGCAAATACAGCACGAGTCAGTATGAGCAGAGAGAGGTTTGTGCAGAGAAAAGTCATGTGGAAAGTGGTGCCGGAGCTCTTTCCTGGTCTTCAGTAATTTCATTGACCAAACAGATTTTGACAGAGAAAAACTTCCTGTTTTTTGTAACGATGAACTTCTTCCAAGTCTTTCACCTAGCCTTCTGCAACAATTTTATGATGATCTTTGCGGATAATCTTATTCCCAAGGATGTCCTTTCCTCCTCCATAAGAAGTATCATGTATGGGGCGAGCTTTATCTGTCCTCAGGTAGGCAGTTACACTTTTTTATTTCAAAAGATGAAAACATGGTGTTTCACTGCTTTTCATTCGTTTCATAGAATAATAGAATGGTGAGGTTGGAAGTGACCTCAAAGATCATCCAGTTCCAACCCCCTGCCATAGGCAGGGACACCTCCCACTAGTACAGGGCACTCAAGGCCTCCTCCAACCTGGCCTTGAACACCTCCAGGCAGATTGTGGAGCACAGAATCACCCAACATGATCAAGATCATGTTGGGTGATTCTGCACCTCACAACCTCCCTGGGCAACCTGTGCCAGTGTCTCTCCACCCTCACTGCAAACAACTTCTTCCTAACATCCACTTTCAATCTCCCCTCTGCCACTTCAAACCCATTGCCCCTTGTCCTGGCATTGCAAGCCCTTGTCAATAGTCCCTCCCCAGCCTTCCTGTAGCCCCCTTCAGATCCTGGAAGGCTACTTTAAGGTCTCCTGGAAACCTTCTCTTCTCCAGGCTGCAGAGCCCCAACTCTCTCAGCCTGTCCTTGGAGCAAAGCTGCTCCAGCCCTCTGAACATCTTTGTTGCCTCCTCTGGACCCGCTCCAACAGTTTAAGGGGTCCATTTACATTGTTTGTTGAAAAAATGTTGTATCCAGTCTAACCCATTGGCCATACTGAAAAAGAAATCTGGCTCACCAGTGCTCTAATAGTACCTGACCAACCAAGTGTAAGGGTAGGATAGAGGGAACAGGCAGCCAGGCTGGTAGAGTCTGTTTACAAGAATGTGACATGCCACATATGTGAGGAGTGAATGGTTTGTATCCTGCAGGGTTTGTAATACTTCACTATAAAGGAATGAAAAACATGGTCAAGACAAAAAGTTTCTAAATGTGAAATGTACAGAATTCTGAATTCTCTTTGCTTTTGTTTTGTAATACATGATTAAAGAATAATTTATTCTTCTGGAGAGACAAACTGCACAAAACACCAGAAAAATGATTAGGTGTTGAAGGAGTTGTCAAAATATGTGATAGTCATGGGAACCAAACAAAACTCTTGGGGAGAGTAATACACTCCCATTTGTTTTGTTGTTGCTGTCTTGGTCAACCACATTTACTGGGTAGAGAAAGACATTCTTTCAAGATCCCAATCAGGAATGGAGGGAGAAGTAATGAACTGGAAAAAAAGGAAGAGATCCCAAATCAGTAATGTGTGGGAACAAGAAAAGCAGCAAAAATACGTCCCACAGAATATACTTATTTACATGGAATAAAAAATGTATCCTGTTCATTCCTTCCTAACATCCATTGCTGAACCTTTTGAGACTTTCACTGCATTTATGTGTTGGATGATAGAATTCAAGATGCTCAAAACCTGAGTATTCTGACTTCCATCACAGGTGCCGATACTGTTCAGAATTTCTAAAAATCAGGCTGTTGCTTTCATCAAATTGTAATGGTTTTCAGTAAATAAGATGTAAAAGAAGATATGTGAAAGTGCAGCTGGAATCCACAGCTCAATTTCAGTTCCATTTTGGCTTTTGCATATGTAATATGCAAATCCCAAACTTTACTTTCTTTGTCCCGTAGCTCCTAAATATCTCTAACTTCAATTTTTATCTGTGCAGTGGGCTAACTTTTTTTTCCCCTGTAACTCAAAAGAGTTATCTGATGAACTTGGGAAATAAATTCAGAAACTAAGAGAAATTAGACAAACTTAAATAATTTTACACTCAATGTACAGCATCATTTTAGTTGATTCCAATCAGTGTGACAGTGTGAAGCAAACGATCTTTCAGAAGACGCATCTTGCTCTGCTCCCCAGAGATTCTTTGTCTAGAAGGTCACTGAACCGTAGAGAGTTTGCTGTGACCTTATTTTTCTCAGGTTTTGTCCTTCTGAGCTCAAGATATAATAAGAGAATTCTCTGGTGGCAGTGTCCTGAACTTCACTTACTGGAAAAGCACCCAGCTCATGTAAAATAAATCCCCTTCTTATGAACTGTACTTCAGTAGCCTGTCCTGAACTAGACTTCAGCTGCTGTCTTAGGTTCATTTTAGTAGTGGCTATGAAGAATAAAACCTGCTCACAAGGAAAATCTTGTGGCTGATACATAGGCAAACAAAATGAATTTATATTTTTTTTTTTCCTAGTCTTAGAAACATGCAGGTAATGAGGAATTTTTCAAATCCTAAGTACTCCTGAGGCAGAGTTAGTTCTCAATTATAATGGAGATAAGGTCATGGTTTTTTTTCCTAGCAGACATGGCATAATGCTTTCTGTTCCTAGTGTAAGCACTTTGCTGCAAAATGTCTCAAAATAGCCAAGGGAGGAGAAGGCTTAAGTTTCTTACAAACTTTTTTTTTTTCCTTATATCAACTTTCCACATTCATTTTACCTCCCTTGATCATTGGTTTAAGTAGAAAGCTTGAGCTTCTTTCAAACAGCAAGTCTTTGTCTGACTGCAGCGTCCCAGTTTCACTTGTTATGTTAAAACATTTAAATGTGGGAGCAAATGTGCAAGGAGAAGTCTTCATCTGAATATTACACTGTTGTAACACAGAAGGAGCAAATGTGTATCTGATGAGCTTGTGAGAATTGTGTGTGACAGTGGTGAGGAGCACAGACATGTAGATGGTGACACAGGCTCATGTAGCGAAAAGGACATAACGCATTGCAAAATGTCCTATTGAATGTGGAAAGTGAGGAACTATACAGAAGAGTTTACACTTTGCTCACACTGTAATCAGCACTTAATACCACTTTCATGAGTTTGCATATCACTTGCTTCTCATGTGGGCTGCTGCTTGCTAAGATTGGTGGAATTAAAAGTGCAGCCATACAGACTGGCCACTGCCATCTGCCTTTCTCTGCTTGCTGATAACGTCTCGACTTGCTTAGGTCAACTGCCTTGGTGAGCTTAGTTTAACAACCTTAAAGTCATGCTTAATTTCTATAGATGTCAGTGAAAACAGTAATTTTAATGAAAACCCAATCATTAAAAGTATTTTTGATCAGCAGTTACAATTCAAATGGCAAGACAGTTAAAATACTGGATAGTTCTTTAAGGGATGTCAAACGTTAGCTCATGAACAGTAGGTGGTAGTTGGGCAACGTAGGAAAGTGTTTTCCTCAGGATTTAGTAGTTCTAGTTTTGAGTGAAAGCAGATCATTCTTACCTGGTAGGGGTAGTATGGAACGAGCCAGTAGACAGTTCTCTCTGTGCAAAGTCTTATGTTTTTATTTGGATGGAGCTTTTTAGAAAGCATTTGGTTTGGGTTTTTTCCTTTAAATAGGTAGTTATAGTGTGTATCTGGCCTGAGCTTTATAGCTTTGCTAAGGCTGAGGTATTGTACCACAGGTTCTCATCATATATGTGTTTTTTATCTTTCCAGTGCCTTGTTCTTCTCAGTCATGATTTGTTGAAGAAGTTTGGTTATTACAGAATCATCCTGTTTTCCTTTTACTTTGAAGGAGTAGCTGCTGCTGCTATGTTTGTTCTAGGGCCAGAACACGATTATCTGTTGGCATTTTATCTCACAACAAACATGTAAGTAAATACACTTCCCTACTCCTAATTCTAAGTGTGGGCACTTGATTTTAATAGCATGAAGATTTTGCCACTGCTTTTGTGGTTTTCCTTTTCTTCTGTTTTTCTTGTTAGAAAAGTTGAAACTCAAGGTAAAAATTTCTCCTAGATTTGATTTTATTCTGCTTCAGGTTTTTTAATCTGTCTTAAAAACAAAACACCCCAAAACTCCCAGACCAGCAATTAAAGGTTTTCAGCCACTTAACCTGCTTTAACATGAGTTTCAAAAGAAGCAGAATCTCTTCTCATCTACAGAGATGCAGAAGATGTCAGTAGAGGAACTCTCAGAGACTGCTTGCTGGGAAAGCTCAGACCTCTTTTTGTATTGCACGAGTGCTTGTGTGCTGCACTGCACAACAAAATACCACTAAGTCAGGACAACCAATACCAAGTCACATTTTCAGGGGTACTGGCTAAACATGACACCAAGAATTAGAGTTTTTACAGAAGTATATGAAGATAATGTGGGAAACCTTACTTTAAAATAAAGACCTGCTTATATCAGAATATTTGCACAGCAGTTCGTTTCTATTTCTTCGTTTTCTATGTCATTGCTGCCTTTCTGCAAGTTCTTTGTTACTGTTCTTTTCTTCATCTTCTTCTTCCCCCCCCCCCNNATTTTTCATTTTTATTTTCAATATTTCAGTCATGGGCTACTGTAACACTGAATTGTGTGAACAATTTCATTACCTGCACACATTAAATGACGAAGATACGTTTTGATTTCCACAGGAAAAAATATTCTAAGGTACCTAAAGCTTGCATGTTTAATGTGCCAATAGTTCATAGCCTCTTGCAAGTGAAAGCTAATAATTCCCAAACTTTAATAGAACATAGAAATCATAATATTTATCATTCCACATAGCAGTTTGTTAGAAGCCAGCTTTATGTGTGTCTTTAAATGCATATATATAAAATGTAAATACATATATAGGAATGCCTATAAAATCTTTCAGTGCTCTAATGCTCCCACTTGAAGCCAGTCTTCTGTGTAGTCTTTCCAGTACTGCTCATGTCCTTTTCAGATTCCAAGAGGAAATTTTCAGTTTCTTTTTCTTCTGAGGTGTTCCTTTTCTCCATGTCTTTGTAAAAGATATTCTCTCTTAAGCAAATATTTGTACTCCACCTGGAGTCCTGTGTGCAGTTCTGGAGCCCCCAGCACAGGAAGGACATGGAACTGTTGGAGCGGGTCCTGAGGAGGCCATGAAGATGCTCAGAGGGCTGCAGCAGCTCTGCTGTGAGGACAGACTGAGAGAGTTGGGGCTCTGCAGCCTGGAGAGGAGAAGGCTTCCAGGAGACCTTAGAGTAGCCTTCCAGGATCTGAAGGGGGCTACAGGAAGGCTAGGGAGGGAGTATTGACAAGGTCTTGCAATGCCAGGACAAGGGGCAATGGGTTTGAACTGGCAGAGTGGAGATTGAATCTGGATGTTAGGAGGAAGTTTGCAGTGAGGGTGGTGAGACACTGGCACAGGTTGCCCGGGGAGGTTGTGGCTGCTCCCTCCCTGGAGGTGTTCAAGGCCAGGGAGGCCTTGAGTGACTTGTACTAGTGGGAGGTGTCCCTGCCTATGGCAGGGGTTTGGAACTAGCTGATCCTTGAGGTCCCATCCAACCTTAACCATTCTATGATTCTATGATTTATGACCTTGTGCACCCATGTCCAGGAGGAAAGCATCCACCTTTCAGGTTTGCACATCCATTTCTAATTATCAAATAAGAACAGATCTAACAATGCTGTTCAAACAGATAAGTCACCATCTTTTAAAGAACATCTTAGCTTTGTGTCCTGGCAGACATATCACTGCTGGGATGTATTTATTAGAATGTCACTTACAATTTCATTATGAGAGTGTATATAGGAACTACAAGCATCTAAAATATATTGTCTTTCTTTAGGGTGATTGTCCAAGCTACATTTAGTTTGTTCAATTTGCCTTTGGCAGACATTGTGGATGCAGATTTAATAAAGCACAAGCGCAGGTATGTCAGTAATTTTTTCTTTAAAGATACTGTTTGCCAATGCTACTCTCTCCTGGGTTAGATTGTGCCAAAGTGAAGATAATAAATGATCTTAGATCCTTGAAACAGAACACTTTTGGTAGGAGCAATTCAGCATAAAAGAAGAACTCGAATAAAGTTTCCCACTCTTTGTCGCTTAGAGTAATTGAAACAGATTGTTAAGTAATTTTTTGGTTTAATTGTGCTACAGGGTAAGCCAGGTCCTCTAGTCTTCGGTAGTTTTATTTTTGTTAGCTTCAAATGAGTTATTTTGTAGCAATATACATCAGTTGTCTTTTAGATCATTTTCTGACTGGTCTTTCTAACATGGCAAAGGCAAAGGGTAGAAGGTTTTGCCTGGGCCACTTTCGGTACTAATTTCAAAGTCTAACTGATTGCTTTTGTGCCTCTGAAATAAAAATTGATAAAACCTGCTGTGACATAGCAGATTGGATTTTTATCTAGGTGCAGATAAATTCCTTTTGTTCTATTGGTGTTTCTAAAGTACAGATTCAGTCCTAGTCACTGTATTAAGAGACTTGCTCCTCAAAAGTGAGTGCCATTGCTTTCATGGAGACACACACACACACAAAAAAAAAAAAGCCTCCCTTTCTGGCCTTATGCATGTAAAGTCTTCAGTTGTAATGAATTCTCCATGCAGTGTTCAGTCTACATTACCTTCAGCAGTTACTCAGCCTGCACAAAGGTGAACGTGAGTACAAGTTACTTCAGAGCTGGAGCCAACTTCCGTGTGTACCCCAAAGGTTTATTACCTTTTCCCCCCAAGATATTTAAATGTGGTTGTGATAACTGATCTGTTTCTACCATGTGTGAACTACAGAAAGCTAAGGATCGTGTTAGATTGTAGTTGCACGGTAACAAGATCTTTAAAATCACTCCTGCAGTAATTGACTTCTTACTTTCTGGTTTGCATTCATTTGGGTATTTTTTCCCCTAAATATTTTAGATCACCCCTTTCCTCCATGGTTTTTGGTACCAATGCCTTATTTACCAAGCCTGCCCAATCTTTGGCTCCAATGCTTGTGGTTACAATACTAAATCAATTTGGATATGAGAACCTGAATAATAAAGTTGCTGAGCCTGATCCAAGGTGAGTTCAAAAGGGGTACTTTGAATCACAGAAATAAATATGAAATAATCCTGTTATATAAAAGGCAAATTAAGCTGCAATTAGTTTGCATTGACTGCATTTAAAAAAATGAGTGCTTTAAAAATGTTTTCCTGTTGTTTTTATCTGTGTAGAAATACTTTTAAAATAATAAGTTGTGTATTAAGGCACATAAGGATCTCCAACTACTTATGAAAAAGAAAGGATAGATTTCAGTAGTTGATCATCTCCTGTTCTAGTGCAAAAATGAAAAAAAAAAATAATTTGAAACTATCTAATACCACTTAAGAGAAATGTTATCCTGGCCTCTGCTTTCTCTCATAAATGTACTTCCTTAAATGCAAGCACACTAGGGTTATATATTTAAGATGCAGTTTTGTTTGAGAACACACAGTATAATCACTGGAGGGAGGGATTTTACCTCGAGGAGATGTGTAATTTTGTCTTCAAAACTACTTAACACTCTGATGTTAATGATTTCATTGCAGTTCCTGGAGACCTTAATACCCAGTGTAAAGCTGTGGTTGCCAGTTAGCACATGGAATACATATGGACTTTTATAAAACCCATTGAATGGGGAGTCAGTGCACTGAAAGGGTCACAGGCCACTTATTTATCACCAACAGGAGGAAGTGGCAACAGAAGGAACAACTGAAGCCAGGACGAAAAAGCAAAAATCAGCCCTGATAAGGATTTGTTTGTGAGAACAACCTGAATAATCCTTAGATCACTTAAGTTTTGAGTAGAAACCTTAAAAAATACATGGAAGACAATTGTAGAGGAACTTTTGTAGACCATTTGTGTCTCCTTAGGCTAGGAGAATGTTTTGTGTTTGAGGAATTTTCTAAAATAAATGCATGAGGAAAAGAATGACACAAAAGGCCAAGAGGTGATCTTCAGAAAAGCAACCTGGCACAAGCTGTGTGTGAGAACAGTTTATTTTATTGTAATGCATTCTGTGGATAGCCAGCCAGTGAGATGATGTGAAGAGGACGTAAACATCATCATTATGTCAAATAAGATGAGTGATTTTTTTGCAAAACAGTGCTAGGTTGAATTGGATGTGGATATGAGAGGGCTGAATATATCTTGATGATTTAGAGAAATTCATATTTGAAACAAAACCTGCAGTTCTGATGCCTTTCAATCAGAGAAATTACCCCTTTGGGGATGGATTTTAAATCAGAGTAGTTATAAATATTTGTCTTTCCCCAGTAGGTAGCCTCTGGTCTATATCAATTATAAAGTTATTGCATATAGAACTGAAATACTTCAAATGCTCAATCCCTAAAACCTCTGTTTTCACTTGAGTCAGGAGGAAATTTGATTTATTTTGCTAGGGCAAGGAACACCACAAAGGTACAAAGCTGAGGTCAGTTAATCAAAGAGCACCTGAAACATACTATATATTTCTCTTGCCTATCCCTTCAAACATTTACTTCTGTCTCAGTGTGATTTCTTAGTCATAGTGATTTGGTTCCTTAGGAGCAATCCAGTATCTCTTGCTTTTGCCTGTGGCATCACAACTGAAGCCTGGCTTCTTCTATGAACAGAGTATCTCTCTCCCTGAAGTTGTCTTGCTTTTTGGTGTAGCCTTTTTCCCACGTGAGGTCAGCCTGTGAACTGTGCACAATTCCATATGTGTTATACATGATTCTGTGTACATTAACAGGCACATTATACCATGTATTTAGGGGATGTGGTCACTACAGATCAGTTAGGCATTTCATAGTGGAAGTTAGCTTAAACATATGTGTACAGTTCTGGAACCCCCAGCACAGGAAGGACATGGAAGTGTTGGAGCAGGTCCAGAGGAGGCCACCAAGGTGCTCAGAGGGCTGCAGCAGCTCTGCTGTGAGGACAGACTGAGAGAGTTGGGGCTCTGCAGCCTAGAGAAGAGAAGGCTTCCAGGAGACCTTAGAGTAGCCTTCCAGTATCTGAAGGGGGCCTAAAAGAAGGCTGGGGAGGGATTATTGACAAGGTCCTGTAATGACAGGACAGGGGGCAGTGGGTTTGAAGTGGCAGAGGGGAGATTGAAACTGGATGTTGGGAGGAAGCTGTTTGCATTGAGGGTGGTGAGACACTGGCACAGGTTGCCCAGGGAGGCTGCTCCCTCCCCGGAGGTGTTCAAGGCCAGGCTGGAGGAGGCCTTGAGTGACCTGTACTAGTGGGAGGTGTCCCTGCCTATGGCAGGGAGTTTAGACTAGGTGGTCCTTGAGGTCCCTTCCTAATTTACTATTCCATGTCCTTGAAATCTGAGCAATAGCTTGCAGAACAGAGTGGTCTGGGTTTGTTGTTGGAAGTGCTTTTCACTTTTGGGTCATCATCCTAGCAGAGCATTACCTGCCTCGTACGGCTTGGCTTGGCTTTGTGTTGTGATCCTGGGTTTGAGCTGGTTTGGGTTGTTTCAGGTTGGTGGTTTTTCTGCTATGCTAAAGATACCTAGCTCCGAACCGCCCTCTTGTGGAGAGACAGCGCAACTACAGCTAACTTCTTTTGAAAGGGCTTTCCAAATGTGAAGCAGAGTGAAGTTACTGAACAGCAACCCTTCATTATTCATTGAGGGCACTTTAATCAGTTAATGCTTTAGTTCTCATATTGAATTACTGGACTACAGCACATTCTACTCAGGGCACTGTTGGGGCTGTTCAGTGGCAGGCTGCATGTTTTATTCCTGCCTGTGCAAAAACTGCAGGCGTGGAAATTTCTGACGTTACTGGTTCAGCTGTTGTTATGATGGAACCTGGGCTCTGCTCTTGATTTATCCCAGTCCCTTAATGAAACATTTTGCCATTCCTTCTTTTGTGTACTGTAGGTATTTTTCATAACTCCTGCAGTAACTCAAGGTTTTAGAGTACACTAGGTAATATTATTTTCTTAAACCAATATTATTCCAGTGAAACCAGCCCAGAATTGTACCAGTGTGAGTGATTTGTCACATGTTCTTTTTTCTTTTGTCCTTCCTGAAGTCCATGTACAGACAGAATAATTTCAGTGCTGAAAACTGTAATAGTCTTTAGTGTGCAGGCCAGGCCAAGTGCAAGCCCCAACAATCTTGTTAACTGTGCCTTATTCCTGTTTTCATCCTTTGACAAATAAGTAATTTTTCTGTGGCATCCCTGCTGACACTGCTCATGCAATTAACTCTTGGCAGTTCTGGTGGTGTGCATGATGTAGACCCTCATTTACTTGTAGGTGGATTGAAAGTGGAATTGAATACAGGCTAGTAAACAATATCCCAGTAGCAAACTATTGCTGCTGTCAATAAACATTGGCTGTGGACCAGTGACCTGCTAGTGACCACTTCCCCTCTTAAATACAATTGCCCAAGTGATGAAGTAATTCACTTGGAAGGTTGTGCTTTTTTGTTTTCTTGTGTAGCATTACTGTGACTCACATAACATGACTTGAGACAAACTGTGGTCATTGTGTGAGTCTGTGCACCTACTAAGGAACAAATCTGTGTTGGAGGCTGCAGGCATTTTTTCTGTTAAATGCAGTGAGACATGAGTTGATTCTCTCTTGATTCAGAGAAAATCTTAGGTTTTATTCCAAAGCCTGCTCAAATTAATGAGAGGGTTTTTTTTTTCCCCACAGATTTCAAGGGTTTTAAATCATGTCCATAGCTGTTCTGTGAGTCTCCTATCTCATCCTTGAGTGCTGAAGGGAAAAAAAAAGTAGAAAATAACATAAACTGCCTCATGGAGAGAAAGTTCATTTAGGGGCTGTTTCTCAGCTTGAGTTGACTTTCCTGATATTTAAGTAATTAGAATCCAATAATTAAAAGAATGCCAGTAGTTGATTCTAGCTCCTAGATGAATGCGTAAATGTATGCCTTGAGCTGTCAGAAACCATACTGTTCATAAAACAGAACTCATTTAACTCCTCTCTTTTCTTTTTTGAATCATATTTGTTGGTGCTTTTATCTCTTACTCCTTAGAGAAGAAATGCCATGCATCACTGTGATGGGTGAGAACGAGTGCTAACTTCACATGCATTCTTTGTGTGGCTTAGACTATCTTGTAGTCATTTCTTTTAAAACACTATGAAATAAGGCTTGATATTTCAAACAACCCTTTGCACCATACCTGAATTTGGTGCACTGATGATGACTTCCACCTAGCACCCAGCAACTCTAACACCACACTAGTGGGTAGCTAGTAGCACAGATTTTAGGTTGGTCAAAATAATTTCATATGAGAATGTTTGCATGTTACAGATTTTTCAGCCCTACTAAACCTCTTCAGATGCCCTCTTCTATAATTGAATTATGTTGCTTAAATTGATTTCTGCATTACATAATGCAGGCATGTACTAAAGTAGTGAACAGGATTTCTTAGGCTGCCTACAGCATATTAAAACTGACTTTGTGTGCTAAGCAGCTAATTTCCTCCCAGCTCTTATGAAAGGAAAATACATATTTGTATGTAGAATTGGAAAACCAAACTGAAGTACATTTGATATGTTTGTATTGCTTTTCTTTAGAATTGGTTGTGCACAGTGACATGGCTATGTGTGTATCATGGGAGTGCTTTTAGAAGAATGTGTTGTGAGCTGACCACAAAGGTTAACCTTTTTCATGGTGAAAGCTGTGTTTTCATCTTCTGCACCAGTTTGTTTTCAGGTCTTCACAACGCCATGTTCTATTTGATCTGCCTGGTTCCACTTTGCCTTGCAGTCATACAGATCCTGGCCTGGACTCCCTTTTCAATCCAGAACAGTCACCTGACAGCTGTGCACTAACTACCTAACAGTTGGTCAGAAAATCTGCTGAACTGTACCACAGAACAGTTGCTATGTTGTCATGTGAAAAAGCAACACTGCATTAACTGGACATTAAACCAAGCACAGTCGGAGCCATTTCAGCAAAGTTGTGTTCTTCAGCCTCTATAATAACACAGATCACATTCAGCCTTAATGCTGAGCCTACACAGACTTCAGTTGTTTGCCTTGAATGGGCTTCATTCTTAAGTACTAAATAGTAATTTCTAGTATATACTGATCACTGCTAACTCCTCTGAAGAATGGAGATGGCAGATCACATAGAGGATTCCTAGCCAGCACCTGGAATGCAAAGGAACTGTGTTTTCTTAAGCTTACTTAAAGATGGTGGATTAATTGTGCCAGTCTGATAAAATGCCAGATCTCTCAAATTAATCTGGAAGAGCCTGGTGGACATCACTGAAGTTAATCTGGAAGAGCCTGGTGACATCACTGAAGTTAATCTGGAAGAGCCTGGTGACATCACTGAAGTTAATCTGGAAGAGCCTGGTGGACATCACTGAAGTTAATCTGGAAGAGCCTGGTGGACATCACTGAAGCTAATCTGGAAGAGCCTGGTGGACATCACTGAAGTTAATCTGGAAGAGCCTGGTGGACATCCCTTGTGAATGGCAGGGAGATGAAGTGAAAAATTTAGTTGGTGTCTACCTGAACAATACCAAGACAAATCTGACAGCTACCACAGGAAGAGCCAGAAGTAATTTACCCTCTAGAAGTCTGTGTAAGGCTAAAGAAGAAAAATATTTCAGAAGTGTTCCAAATAAAGTGTTGTTGGATGTGGACAAAAGCTGCGTGCATCCTCACTGGCTTTTCAATGTCCCTGCTTGGTGGTAGGTAGATGCAGTTTTCTGGCATTAAAAGGGAAAATTATTTAGAAGGTACCATATTGTTAGTGCTTCATACCTTGTGGTGATAGAAGTGTTCAGTTAGTTGGACAAACCTAAGCAAACACTACGGAATCAAACTCGTCGTCTTGCTTAGGAGAGTTGCATTGGGGAACTCAATTTGTGTGCTGAGAGCTGAAGTTAATTCCTGATTAATTCTTATCAAAATCATTTCAGTCAATCTTTTAAATGGATCCTGTGGGCTTTATAATTTTTTTTTCTGACACAATTTCAGAAATACTGAATCTTTTATTTACATGCAACATGCTGTGATGACATGTCAGCATGCTTACACCTCTTTAATAAATACTTTTTCTTCCAGTATATCCAGCATGCCATTGTGTAATGATAGCTTATGTGTAATATAGTCACATGTGTAATATAGTCACTTCATTTTTGTTCCTTGTTTTGCCTGAGCAAACACAATTTTAGAAGCACCTTTCTTTCAGAGTGCCAGTCACTTGATAGTGCAAGAAGGTGGATCATCATATCTATCCCCATTTTAACATGGTGAGCAAGTTCATTTTGAAGGCTGTACATGCATGGGTAACCTGTGAGAGAGAGGAGTGTAAGAAGTTGGAGGAGGTTCAGAGGAGGGCCACAAAGATGATCAGAGGGCTGCAGCAGCTCTCCTATGAGGGCAGGCTGGGAGAGTTGGGGCTCTGCAGCCTGGAGAAGAGAAGGCTTCCAGGAGACCTTAGAGTAGCCTTCCAGGATCTGAAGGGGGCCTGTAAGAGGGCTGGGGAGGGACTATTGACAAGGTCTTGGAATGAGAGCACGAGGGGTAATGTGTTTGAACTGGCAGAGGGGAGATTCAAACTAGATGTTAGGAAAGGGTTCTTTAAAGTGAAGTTGGTGAGACACTGGCACAGGTTGCCCAGGGAGGCTGTGGCTGCTCCCTTCCTGGAGGTGTTCAAGGCCAGGTTGGACAAGGCCTTAAGTGACCTGTTCTAGTGGGAAGTGTCCCTGCCTATGGCAGGGGGTTGGAACTTGCTGAGCTTTGAGGTCCCTTCTAACCTAAACCATTCTATGATTCTCTTAAGTTGCCCTGCATTTTGGTGGATACTAGCAAAATTTAATAAAGAGGTCTGAGTTTTGAAATAGCAATGTTGGGAAAAAAAAAAAAAAAAAAGTCTTTTTTGCCTCAGTTTTTAAGTCAGCAGAGATAAAACAGCATCATTCCTTGCCTTTTTTTTTAGTTACAAAATGCCTTCAAAGTGATGAGTGAAAGAGTTGGATAGAGTTGTTAAATATTTAGAAATCCAAATGAACTCTTTGATAGGAATATGAAGATTCATGCTAAAAAGTGAGCAGCCCGAAGTGTGATGAAGTTTTAAGTTGTGTTATCTGGTGTTTATCTCTGCTTTGTCAGAGAGACCATTATTCATTTGCATTGTACATGCTAATAGCATTAAGTACACATACTGGTGTCACTTGTATTTACATATCCAAAGAATATTTACACAAATAGCAGAACAGATATGGCCTCTGTGTTTAGATTCTGAATTTTAAAAGATTTGCTGCATTGCCTGTATGAATTGTGTGCCTGAGAGGCAGAAGAAGCAAAAGCCAAAGGACAGAAATCTAAAGCAACTTAAGTTAACATAATCTTTAATTTGTTACATGAAAGTTTTCTCCCTGCCAGTTCCTTTTAAATGGTAAGAAATAAAACAGTTTGTTTGTTTTTTACTGTTCCTATATTTCCTAAATTTCATGTGTTGTCCTTCCTGTCCTCATAGGTTATGTATATTGATAGTTTTATATGTTATATATATAGATATGTTGATACTCCACTAATGGGGCTTCTTAGATGACTGCTTACTGCTTAATACTCTAATAACTGAATATCAGAACATAGTGTACAGCTGGGAGAGTGCAACAGGAAAACCAGTGGTTTTATGAATTAAAATTACATCAAGAATTCTTTGAAATGATCAGGTTAATATTTTTTGTTGTTGTTGTTGGGAAATGTTTGGTAAAAATACCATTTAATTTTCAAAATAAGAAGGGAGTAAGGAGTGATAGGACTGCAGGCACCGTTTGGACAGCCTCTTTAAATGCTGCCTCTTTAGAATTCAGAAAAGTAAACAGCCAAAGGATTTCTAAAGAAGACAGCCTGAAGCTATCAGAGGTTAACTGTGGAGAATAAACTAATTTAGAGAACAAATCTGAGCCACCCAATACAAATTATTTAATATGTAAAATATTAATAATGTTGCACATTTATTATTTATTATTTTCCCATTTGTCTGTCCCATTTCTCTTGCTGTAAGGGGGAGAAGAAAGTGTCTTTCATCACACAACAGTCAATTCAAAAAGAACTGGAAAACTGCTTTAAATTCAGGTGGTAATCTTAGTACCAAGAATATTGTTGGCAGTATGTGATGATTGACATTGCTTATTCTCCCTTTCTCTGTCACCCACTAAACTTTGTTATCCTCTGCTCAACCTACATGATTGGTTTTGGCTATGAATCAAGTAAAGGATGATCAGAGGCAAAAGTTCAGGGTCTTGCAACAGCTGGTTTGGCTGCTTTCTCTCCTTGTTAGCTAATAGTATCTGAGCCTGGAGTCCTGGAATCTTGATAATTTAAGAGTAGCTAAAATAATCTCACGACTGATAAAGAGGATTTAAGTGTATATAATATAAAGTATGAAATGCTGTGATAACTTCAGAGAACAAGAAATTTGATGCTTGAATTCCATTCTTGGTCTGTATAAATTCTGTGAATTTAGGTCTTACTACACTGAATGAATTGTATTTATGGAAAATCAATAGGCAAAAAGTGCCTACTAGGCTTGAAAGGATGCTATCGAGTAGACGCTGAAGAATGTTAGCCAAATACAGTAGTAATATATGGTTAGTAATAGAGTGAAAACATTGAATAAATGGCAACAAAGCATTTTAAGTAGGGACAAAAATATTTACATCTTGCAGAGCTCACAGGCCTGCCTCTGTTCTCATCTTGTACAAAGTGACCTCCCCAGTCTCCCGCTGTGCTGACTTTGGAGCTGCTTAGTAATTTATGAAGGTACTCCGTTGACATGGCTGGTAGGATGTTTACATTTGAGTACAGTTGTACAGCTTAATGGGTGCTGTCAGCAAAGACAAGCAGGAAGAGGAAGAAACAGTTAAGATAAGTCACAAATACTTCTGAGCTCTTTCTTACAGAATGAAGCCAGCTGAGGAGGAGGCTCTGCAATACAGTAGTGCCTACAGCCCCAAGAATTCTAGCTGAGACTGGAGGGGTTGCCTTAGAGAGCTGGACTGACCCGCAGCTGGGGCTTCCTGGGCTGCCTTTAGGGGAGAGGATTTAAGGTAGATAGCTATATTTATCTTAAAGACTTCTTTCTAGTAAAAACTTTTTAACTACTGTTTAAATAACAGAAAGGGAAGTTGGGTTTTTTTGCTGCAGTCAGCTGGGGAAAGTGCAGATTTATGTGTCAGACAGAATATGTGAGTCCTGCTCCAGAAGACCAAGCTCCTTGCGATCACCACAAAGCAAATGTAAGCTGTTAAAATCCTCAGGTATATTTTGGACCTTTTTGCCTTTAGGATTTCAATTGATTATAGAAAATTTCCATCAAGAGAAAGAAGAAACACAATCTAGATAGTTAAGGAGAAAGCAGGAAAAAAGCTTGGTTTTTTCTGGGAATCCTCTCCCAGCACAGGAATTTCTGAGAACAAAGCAAGCATACACTTACACTGAGATTGTCCAGATTGTATTGGTTACAATTCCACCAGCCTATATGCAAATGACAATACATCAAAATTATTACCCGAATATGTATGGATAGTATGTTCTTTGCAGCCTGTCAAGAGAAAAATCTGCTTAGTGTACAACTACCACAGCAGAATATTAATGACAAATGCAATACTGGGTAGGAACTCTGAAAAATCTCACTAAAATGTCTCCAGGTTGTAAACTAAGAATGCAAAGACAAAAGCTGGCATTAATTTATTTGGGATGCAATTCATTATCTGTATTTTACGTGTGAGAAAATAAAGACACGTTCTCCTGTGAACATGTAACTAACCTGAAGCACTTGGCTTACATGTTGTAAGCAGGTGTCTGTTTTGAAAGCAGCAAATTCAGCTTTTGTCATTTTGGATTTTGATTATAAATTGATTTTTTTTCCTGGAGGGGGGGAAAAAAATTTTAAAAAAAAGAAAAAAAAAAAAGCTAATCCATCTTTACAAACAAGATCATACATAGAAAGAAGAGTCCTAATCTCAAGCTAAATAAAAATAGACCAAAAAGGCATCTTAACCCATCTAGCTCTGGGAGGAAATAAAAACAAACCTCCATGTGGAAAACTGTCTAGAGCTCTTATGTCAAAAACTTTTCCTCAAGGGGGTTGAGCATCAGTGAACATTAACTGAACAGAAAAATCCTCTAGCAATAGTCTATTGTCCATCTGGTTTTGCTGATTTCTGAAGATAAGCAAGGTTGGATGTGAGCGGTGTTTGTTCAGAAGATCTTCCAGGTAGAAGCCAGGATCCTGCACTGGTCTGACTTACAGTGTCAGTATTACTAAAGAAGTTAAGGGGTTAGTTTCCAGCCTTTCCAGTCTGAGCAGAAAGAAGAGTACCAACTGCTTCTGGCTGTTAAGAAACATTTTTCTTACAGTGTTCGAACTGATAGCCCTGATGCCATATACTCAGCTGGAAGTTGATTAATGAAACAGGCTTTCTTTCAGTGTTACACAGGATTCCTCACTTGCTGTGCTACTACCCCAAATAATCTATGTCTATTAGAGTGATGGTGCCTAACCCAAACCCACAGCAACTGCAACTCCTGTTCTGGCAAAAGCAAATGCCAAAAGATGTTTATTTACTTGACCTATCTCAAATGAAAATATTTTGATGAACTCTTACCTGTTCTAGCCTTCCTCTGTAGGATTTTAGGTGTATTAATGACACATTTATTTTCATTAGTCTCCACTATCCCCTCCGCCTGCATCTTCATACACAGAAAGAGGATGCAGGAGCCTGACCTCAACGTTGTTTTCCTGCTTACACTCCTCCTTCCTCTGCATGCACATCGCAGACTCGGGTCCTTAGATCCTCCCAGGCAGTGTCCCTCGCCCCTGCTGCAGAGCTCAGGCTGCAAGTTCTATAAAGGAGGCATAAACCGCTGCAGGAATTCCATGTGCAGTCAGGTTCACTCTAAGCTGCCGCGAGGTATCTAAGAAAAACTGCAGTGTTTGGGAACTTGAAGCACTGTTTTGTCTTACAAATTGTTGCAGTCTTCCATCTTCAAGGAGAAGTCCCCTTTAGAGCATACACCCAGCCCTGACCCCATTTAATTGCTTGTGCTTTTTATTTTAGCAATCTCGGCACCTCCATGCTCGCTGACCTCCAGCGCCTGTCTACTTGTAAAACTTAGCTAACGTCAAGTGAACTACTTTCACCTTGCAGCATGCACAGCGCTAGCAGCCAAGAAAACATCGAACCGGCGAACTCCTTCCACCCTCCTGACCCATAATTAAAGGCAGGTACAAACGTCTGGCAGGTTATCTGGGCTGACGTCCACCNGCGCGAGCTCCTGTGAGGGGGTCGTCGCTGCCTGTCCCCTCACGCACCGTAGCCGCCGGTGGCCAGAACGCGAAGGACGGAGGGGTACGGAGGAGCCGACGCCACCAGCCCTCTCCTCTCCGGTTTGAAAGCCGCGCCCGGCGGGGCGGCCCGTGCCGCGCCGTGGCCCCGCCCGCCCTGTGATTGGCGAGAGAAAGGGAGGGAGCGAGTGCGCGCTAGGCCCCGGCGTGTCGCAGCGAAGCCGTCCGTCCGGGCCCAGCTGCCGCGGCGCCGCGCGTTCCGCCCTGAGTCCGTGTGCGGGCCCCGGAGGGAAGCCGAGACGAACAGGGCGAGTTGCGTGCTGTCGGCGCCGCTGCTGCCATGGAGAGGAGAGGCGGCGGCAGCGGGAGGGGGTAACTCCGTGCCCCTTCCCCCGATGAGACTGTGGCTGTGCTGGCTGGGCTGCTACACCCTGTTCCTGTGGGTGCTAAGGAGGAGGATGTGGTCTGGCCCTGCCAGGTACCTGAGGAGCCCTTTATCCAGGTCCCTCTACGCGAATATGATGGGCAGCCACAGCCAGCCAGCCCCGGGCGCCAGGGAGAACCATCAGGTACAGCCCCAGAGCCAGCCACCCTTCCCGCCCCTCCCCCACCCCGCTTGCCTTCCCCGTGCGCGGCGGGGCCGGGCGGGGGCTTCCCGGCGGCGGCAGGCACGGGGCCCCCTCCTTCCCGGGGACAGTGGGCGGGTGTGTGTGTGTGTGTGTGGTGTCCTCGTCCGCCGGGACGCGCTGAGGTTACCGGCCGCCGCGGAGGAGAGGGGAGCGGGGGACGGTGGATCGGGCTGAGGGGGGCACCGGGCGGGCAGCGCCAGACAAAGAGAGGGAACAGCTCGACCCTCCTGGTGAGAAAGTTGACGTGTGCCCTCCGTGTGAAATACGCCCGGGAGCCTGCTGGGGAGGTGAGGTGAGGTACGGGGGCTGAAGAGCCGCAGGGGAAAGGTAGTCGGAATTGGATGCCGGCGAAGCGCGATGTGGGGTTGGGTGTTCGCCGCAGGAGGGTCACTGGAGCGAGTCCCGCGGTAACGGCGGGTTGGGAGCCCCCTCGGTGTCCCGACTTCGATGAGGCATCTGCTTAGGTGTCGGCTTCTGAGAGGTGGCGACCTCCCGTTGGCGTTTTGCCTGGCGAGGTCCACTTGAATTAAGTTTGCAGGTGGTATTGAATGGGATGGGTTTGTAGTCACAGAGGCGTTTTAAAGTAATACTTATGTGTTTNAAAAAAAAAGAGAGCAACTGTGAAACTGAAGCTCGCAGGCCTTGGAACAGTAGTAGACGGTAAACTGGAAATGAGTTTGCAATGTGATATGACTGCAGTAAAAGGTTAGTGCTGTATTTGGGCAGTATAGGCACGTGGATGCCACTTTGTGGAGAAGTTGGGGACTATACCCTTGCGGTGCAATAGTTATGTGATGTGTTTGCGTTTGGAATCGGTTCAGATCTGCAATTTACTAAAGTCTGACAGGGATTCAGGAGGGCTGATGACAACTCTTACTGCTGGAGAAAGAGACTCGCTCGAAGTAACATATAAAGAACGAAGTTAATGAAGATGTACCATAAATACTTGAGTATTGCTGTAGCAAAGAACATAATTATCCACCACGCTTCTTTCCACTGATCCGTTACTGGATCTGTTTTAGTGCTCGGAGTGGATGCCGACACCCCAAATCTTGCTGCTCAGTGAATGTATTACTGGAGTTTAATGAATATTGTCTGCTCTTTGGATCGTTCAGTACATAAGTACAAAGAGAAGCAGGCTTTACATTTACAGAAAGGACTTCTGGTGAACAAAGAAAATCCAAAAGTCTCCTGTGTTGTTAAAAGCTGTAGTAGAAAGACGACTGACCAGGGAAGTGTGTTATGGAGGTGATTGAGGTAGATGGTCTTCAGTGAATGCGTTTCTAGTTTCTTTGATCTAGATTTTTAAACCTAAAGAATTAGTTATTTAGTGAGTTCAGTGAGATTTATGATTACTGAGTTTGTGGAGTTACTTGTAAGTAAGGATTGTGTATTGAGGCCCCTGGCATTTTCACTCTGTGGTTTTACTGACTTCTTTAGTTTTACACAATTTAAAAGAACATTTTCTTCCTTTCACTAGAATTAAGCAAGAGTTATCAGTAATTAAATTTTTTATTGAAAGTCTTTTCAGATTTTTGTTCTATAGTTTTTCTATTGTGCTGTAGGAGATTGGTACACTCTGTCATGAAACTGAAAAGAGCACTTCATCTATTGTATATGGAAGAAAACAAGAGCAGTTTTTCTTCTGAGCAAATAGTTCCAGAATTAAGTTGATTTTCACCAGTTTTGTTATTTGAAATTTAGGTTGGTTTTATCCTGTGTTGCTTGCTTGCTGTTTGTTGTGGTTTCTTTTCTTGTGGTTTGCTAGCATGTCAGTTACTCACTAGTGTTATATAGATTGTTGCCAATAGTCTTTCTGGAAGCAAGCTTCTCACAGTGTACACCACCAGCTTTCTGCCAATGCTTATGCCAGTATTTGAAAGCCTTAAAGGCAAGACTTCAAGGACTGTTGGTTTCTGTGGTCACATCCTGGAACTGCAGGTGACAGTTCAGTGCAGAAACAAGATGTAAGCTTGGGTACAGTGTTTGTGTAGTCATATTGCCCGTGTTTCCCAAAGCTTTGATACGTTTTGGATGGATACTTCTTCTGGCAGATCATCGTAAACCACTGCCCAGTGTAGTTCAGTAGCAGCCTCATGAATGAACCTGACATGTGTCCCACCCTACTTCTCAGATCCTTGGGATTGTTTGCATCTGCCAGGCTCTTGAAATTGCCTTATGAGATAGATGGATGAAGTACAAAGGCAGCTGCTATAGTCGGTTTTCAAGACTTACTAAGGACTTGTTTGGGGAGTCACTGGACTATGTCACTTCATTTAACCAGCACTGCACTGCATTGAGGAAAATCCTAAACTGGTTAAAAAAAAAAACCTTGGGGATCCCTGTGCCAGGCTCCATGATGTGGTGCAGACTTGCACAACGTTTGATTTTTAGAGGAAAGGATCACTTGTGCTACCTGTAAGTGTGTCTGGCAATACCTTTAAGAGCTGGATTCTGCCCATTGTGCAGGCAGTGTTTAGAGTGAAACTAAACAGGGATGTGTTTGCTTCTTGGATGAAGGGTCGTGACATCCCTTGCTACTTTAGGTCAGTGTTTGCTGGAATCCCTGTGTATGAACCTGGATCATGATCTTGGTGCAGCAGTCTGCTCCCCTCTGCCTGTTTGCACTGTTACCATGCAGCAGCAGGACACCAGATTAAGAATCTTGTCCTGTTGTATTCCAGTAGCAACTGGAAGTCCCATTGTGCTGAATAGTGTGTAAACATGCAATAAGTCACAGTGACAAATGTGAAAGGATCAGGATATGAATATGTTTTGCTTAGTGTGTCTATAGACCAAATCTTAAGTGTTGAATTACCTCAGCGTTTACTGTCCTTCTATGTGCATTTTTACAAGAGCCTGTTAAAAACTCTCAGGTTTTCTTTTAAGGTATTTACACCTCCCTACTTGCCCAACAGGCATATAGAGCCAGATTAAGGAATGTTATTGCAAGATCTAAGGGAGAGACAGAGAATGTTAGCTGTTAGGGATAATCCTTGATGTTAGAAAACAGATATGAAGACATTAGAGATCCGAAGGGTTGACATAAGTGTAAGAGAGTAAAAAATAATAGGCAAGTATTTTCTAATTTCTATATACTGAGTAGTAGTTTTAGCTTGACTCTGCAACCTAGCAGTGAACAACCTTTTGAATTTTATTGTAATTGCTGACATTCCAGAATGCTGCAGCATTAGAGTGTTAAGGAAGTAGCTTAAATAAGCCTTACATATGGATATAATGTATTAGGATATTGTATGGTTTGCTACTTTTCTGTATAGATTTGATATCAAACAGTAGTTTTCATTTACTTCATACTGAGTTGAACAGTAGCTTGCATATCAGAGTAAGTTTAGTTTGTGCAAGAGTTCTTGTTACCAGGTAACACAAGGTGGAAGGAATCATTCACCTATTTTAGCTCAGGTGTTGGATTTTACTAATGCAAAAGTGCAGAACTGCCTTTCAGATGATACTGATTGATGACTTCTAGATGTGGGAACCTGCTCCTTTGTTCAGTAGAGATGCTGGGAGGCAGCTTCCTAGGCATAACTCCTTCAGAAGACTCGTGGACTGCTGGTTGGTGTTGTTAAGTGGAGAAATATAGTTTGGCGTTGCTGTAAAACAGACAAAGTGTGGTCTAATGTATTGATTGGATTCTTTATTTCCTTTCCTGGACTGCAGGATGTCTTTGCTGATTTCTTTTCAGAAAATGCCTAGGGAAATACTGAGAGTGAGTTGGGAGGAGGAAAACAATGCTATCTCACTTCATACTGTTTTATCAGTGTGATGCTGTTCCATAAAGGACCCGTGTTTGCTTTCTAGGGAATGTACTTTGTGGAATTCTTCAAAGTGTGGGGTAATGATTAAGAAAAATAAAAGCATTATTTCTTGGCAAGTATTTTATCCTCACTTGATTAGAATTCGCATCTAAGTTAAATTAATCCTGAAGTTTGTTGAGAAGTCTGTAGGAAAAATGGAGTGTTTATATTTACAGAAACTGGTAATAGTTCTCCATGTACTCAGTTTCTTTTGACTACTGCTGATTTTATCTTGCTGAGCTTTTTAATCATTCTTTATCTCTTTCTCTAGTGGTATGTCTGCAACACAGAACAGTTGTCTGAATCCCTTCAGCCTATTTTTGTCCAGAGTTACCTTGACCAAGGAACACAGATCTTCTTAAACAACAGCATTGAGAAATCAGGCTGGCTGTTTATCCAGCTCTACCACTCTTTTGTGTCCTCAATTTTCAGCCTCTTTATGTCTAGAACATCTATCAATGGGTAAGTGAAAAGTCAATCTTAGGTAAGCTCAATACAGCTTGGATTTAAAGTTTTCACATGTTCAGCCCTACCCCTTGATCTTGAGCTTTTCTTAAATGTGTAGTTTTCCCTTTGCCAGTCTGAACAGATCCGAACTGCCCTACTGTGCTCCTCATGCTCAGCCCTCTTAATTGAAGAACACCATTTCCAGTATGGGGGGACAGAGGAGGTAATTGCCCTTAATAAGAGACAATTGGTGGATTCTAATTGTATTTTATAACCATTACTTAAATTAAGCTCCTTCTGTAGGAGTGTTCTCTGTGTGTTAGACAATGTATCCCTCTACCCTCTGCTTTGTTCCCCTGCCCTGCCCCTGCATCTTGTTACACTTGCCTGATTTGTCCTCCACCCTCACCTCTAAACGGTACTGTATACTTCTGCAGAGTCTGATGTGAGGATAATAGCTGCCTACTAAGGATAGAAAAGTAATTTTTTTTCCTTAGTTTCTAACCAGATGACTTTATGTGCTTCCCTGTGGTGTTCTTAGTTACTTTTAGCTTTATATAAAGGTCTCTTTGGTCTCCTCTTCTTCCTTTCACTCCCATTTTTTTCAAAGGCTCTGCAGTGCTTTGAATAACATCTCACAGTGCTGTTAGGAATAATGGATACGAGCCAATTATACAGTGTGGACTGACACAAGTGTGCTGCAAGGGGGCTTTACTTAAATTGACTGTATTCTGTTTGCTTTTATACATTTAATATCCTGCTTTAGTTTCTTATTTTGTCACTTTGTATATCCTATCTTTATTGTTTATTTGTTTGTTTCTCTGTTGTTTCTTTTATTTTCAGTACAGTCAGTCTTTCCTAGACTGCTTCCTTTTCACATTTTTTTATTCTTTCCTTCTTTTCATCTTTGTTTACCATTTTCCCCCCGGAACATAAAAGATTTCTGTTCATTGTCTTTAACTTGCTATCCAACATCAGTTTAAAACACAGTATTTATCTGCCTTCAGTGTATTACTGACCAGTTCTTTTTCTTCTGCTTGTTCTCCTAATTCTTTCATCTTTGGAATTCTGCAGTGACAGCTGAAATCTGTCACTATGTAGTCTTCAAACAGTTGCGGGTGGGTATGTCACTGACTTGAGCCATAAAGAATCCAACTGTCACCTCTACCCAATTCCTTAATGAGTTGTCTATTTTCTATTCTACAGCCCTTCATGTTGAATGCAGGACAGCAACAAAAGCCATTGTAACATACAACTGGAAAAAAAAAAATCTCGTTTGTCACTCCAGCAGTGTTACCCTCATCCTTTTTTTTAAAAATCTACTCCCTGGCTTCCCTCCTAATTCCACATCCTATTCCCCATTCATTGTGCACATTTCTGTGCTTGCAGCCATTTTATTTCTTTTGGTGTTTCATCCCCCTTTTATTTTTTGTTAAGGTAGGCATCAGAGATCCAAATCTGCAAATATGACAAATAAGATTTGGCTTTTATCTTTCTCTCCTCCTCCCCCCCCCACCCCCTTTTTATTTTTTTTATGAAATAATTTTATTGAGCTGCACCCCTTGAGCTCTTCCTTACCTAATCAAATTGTTCCTGAGTCCTAACCACTGTAACTGCATGTGGCTGTGTGTTTTTGATCTCTGACAAGTGCAAGGCAAGTTGAACTGAGCAGTGACCTTGTCTACTTTCGTGTGTGACTGGTTGCTGCCAAAGCACATTCTAAATGACTTTATTGTCCTTCTGTTTGTATAAAACCTATCGTTTCTCATTTTTACATTTCAGGCTACTGGGAAGGGGCTCAATGTTTGTGTTTTCCCCAGAACAATTTCAAAGACTGCTTAAAATTAATCCAGAATGGAAATCCCACAGACTTCTTGATTTAGGGGCTGGGGATGGAGAAGTCACTAAAGTCATGAGTCCTCACTTTGAAGAAATCTATGCCACCGAATTGTCTGAAACTATGATATGGCAGCTTCAGAAGAAGAAATACAGGTATTGTACTGAATGCTTGCTACATCCTTTATATCAGATATTATAGCAAAGTAATCTGTTTGCAGTATGTAATGAAATGTCAGCATCTTCAGTCACTTCCTCTATTGTTTGGTCATTATGGAAAAAGTTAACTCTTACAAAAGCAGGAAAACAATCACGACTGATGTTCCCTCTTACCAGTGCTTTAGTTACATGGCTGTGCCTCATTATTACCAGTTAAGACAAAATAGGCAACAGCCTATTTGTCCAAGAAGTCTCAACTAAAGAAGTGTTTTTCTTCATAGCTTGCATAAATTGCTTTGAAGGGAGTCAGGAAGATGAAGTTCAGATGAGTGGTCTCATTGAACAGTCCAAAATTGCAAAAGGAAGACACAAGTACTGCAAAGAAAGCAAACTGAATCCTGGCAATAGGGATACCTTGATAGTTTGTCTGTCTAATTCCACAGTACAACTGACTGTGTAAGGATTCTTTTGCTGTTGCTCCTACTGTTGATGTTGAATAATACTCAGTAACAAAAACCTCATCACTTTTGGAACTTTGCTCTTACTGTCGTGATAGCTCCTGGATGTTCTTGCAGGCAGCAGATCCAGTCTTGTTAAGTAATAGTATTTTAGGCACTGTATCCCTAGAGTTAAACCCAAAGAATGAAGTAACTGAGTTTCTTTTCTTCACCTTTGAGTAGAAACATAGCAGCTACTTTGCAATCTAGGTTTGTATCCTGGTAAATCAGCATGGATAGAATGCAGCAAGCCATTAATCCTATTTCAGCTTTGATGTTCCTTAGGAAGTATCTTCAGTTGTGTTCTAAGATGACATGTTTTTTTAATACTTGGGGATTTGGTTTTTATCTCCTTCATTTAGGGATTATAAGGCAGTGTAAAGATTTGTATAGCTGGAAATGCAGCTGTGCCCATTGCTGATATATTTTTCTTTCCCGAAAGCCTCGCCTATGTTTAACAAAAATATATTCTGAACTCAGCTTATGTTTAGCCAACTACCTCTCTTTTTCTTTCCCTTTGTAGAGTGCTTGGTATAAATGAATGGCAAAACATAGGATTTCAGTATGATGTTATCAGCTGTTTGAATTTGCTGGATCGCTGTGATCAACCACTGACTGTATTAAAAGATATTAGAAGTGTACTGGAGCCAACTAGAGGCAGAGTCATTCTAGCACTAGTTCTGCCATTTCACCCCTATGTGGAAAATGGTAAGTACACAGATTGATAGCTTTTTAGGCAGGTAAAAATAATGTTTGTGGCTTCCTCTTACAAAAATTCTTCAGCATTCCAAACAGCAGCAATGTCTTTCAAGTCTTTCACTGGCGTATTAGAAGCAGAAATTGAGAAATCTTTTGCGTGGCTTTTTTGTTTGTGTGGCTGTGTCAGGGAGTTTTGCAATAGCTATAGAGCTGCACCCACCATCTACTCCTCTGCTTCTGGTTGGGTAAGGACATGGCAGATCACATGCACCTTCCTGGCTCAGCTGGGGGTAGATAAATTAAGTAAGAGACTGCTCTAAGTCCACTTGTATCCTTCACCATTAATCTCCTACAGTATGCTGGGAGGAGAAGAGTGAGTTACATTTATGAATCTGGAGGGACTTGAAACCTGTGCTGTGATTGTTGAACTCAGACGTTCCTACTTGTTGAAAGTTGGAATCTGTTGCAAGATGTCTTGTAAACCAAACATTTTGTTTATGGTGGTGACTTGCAGATTAGTCACTTTGCTTAAGGCAGTTTTGTTTCTTTAATATGTTCTGAAACTTAAATGTAATCAGTTTGTTTACCACTCTGGTGGATATGGGCCCATATAAACATCTCCAAAAGAAGAAAGCTATCTGTCATTCCACTGAAACTTCCCACTTGGGATCTACTTAACTGTAGTCTAAAGAAATAGAAGTGAATAGATAGTCCCCATGATGTACAAATGATGTTGGATTTTCAGTGGTTTTCTTTCAGCTGATTACAAGATGATGCACTTTTTAAAGTGTTAGATGTGCACATATATATTTTTTTGGTTAAATATAAAGCGTACTTGGAGCGTTCAAAGAGAAGTGTTTCATGACTCAGGTAACTTCTTGTAGCTGTTGATTAAAAATAATTTGGACTTGTCTAGAGAATTCTTTTAATTTTAGAGGAAAGGAATAAATGGAAAAGAGATGAGGGCAGGTAAGGTGTTTGATCATTGTATTATTGATCAGCTCCCAGAAATGGAGAAATTTTAATCAAAATGAGATATTTGGATTATTACACTAATGTAACAGGGGGGTAATTGTGGAAATTATGTGAACAACATTAAACTTGGCTGTGAAGAGGGCAAACAAAGCAAGGTGGAGAAGGTAAAATCCATTTCTATGCTTACTGTTTTCTGGCACTACAGTGACACCTAGAGTCCAAAGAAGCTTCACCAGAAATTAATTCCAGGGCTGTTCAGTTTTATCAGCACACAGACTGTACATGCCTAGATTGGCAAATAAGGCAGATGAATCGTAAGGTGTTAGACTAGTCACATGAGAACATGTTAACGTGAGTAAGACCAGAACTGCACCTGTGAAATGGGTTTATTTTTAGTTGCTAGTAATTATCATACATCTTCCACAAATGTTCAATTGATGTAAAAGGAATACCTGCAAATTTGTGTAAGAAGAAAGACATAGAATTAAATCTACACTGAAACACAAAACTTCTGTGAAGCATCAGCAGTTATCTTATGAAAGATGAAGCCTTTCCCCGCAGTTCTTACTCCATTTTTCAGTCTGCAAGAATATGTAACATAGATGTAATGTACAATGTGCTTGGGTTTGATGGTTTGTTTAGAAAATACTCGTGATGAACACTGTCTTGCAGGGTTTCCCCTTCACTTTTTAAAGTAAGGAAGCATGTGACGAGAGTGACTTCTTCATGTGCCCTTTCGGTGGCATGAGAAACACTGAACAAATCAACTGCTGCCCATGCTCATCTGTTCTGATAAACAGTGTCATCAGTGTCATCTTCCACATCTTCCTAGGAGAAAAATGTCCAAGTATTTAATTACTGATGTGACTTTTATTTTCTTTTATTTAAGGCAGAGTTTCCTTCTTGGGGCAAACTCCATCCCTTTACTGTTTCAGTAAACTCCTTTCTCAGCAGTTATTCAGCTACTTTTGTCCATGTGAACATTTACAGGATTCAAAACCTACTTCTTTTCCTCTTGGCTTTTCTTAATCTCCAGGGAGCACAGAGGCAGTAAAACATACCCCTCATTTTCATTGTGTTCATATCCGATGCTCAAACCATGGACCAGGTCATGTCAGCAGGAATTTGAAGTCTTTAAAGGGATAATTACAGAGGAAAAATATTGGGGCTGTATGGAAATAAAAAAAAAAAATGTGTAGAGGAGAAGTGTTTGACTTTGTTCTATATTTCTTTGGGTTTCTCCTTTCATCTTTGAAGTGGTACAGTCCGTGCTCAGAATAGGAAAGAATTTTTACTGTTTCTTAAGAAAAGCAACATTTTGAACCAGATTTTGAAGTCCTTGTCTTTGCTTGCAATTACAAGTGACTTTGTGAAGTTGGGCTTTGAGTTTGGTATTTTTATGACTTACATGACATGCAAAATTATTGTCCTGTGGTCATATAAGACCTACTGACATAAATCTGGAATGGTGAAATAAATTGTATGGCTTTACTCAGTCGTTTTGAATATTTAGCTTAGACTCTAAGTTGAAGGAGGGAGAAGGGTCAGTAAGAATGTTGTGGAACTCTTATAGAAATTTTAGTGTGTTTGTCACAAAGCTCCCTGGGCTCTGGGAGGGCTCTGGCTCCCTGGACTAAGGGAGCCAGAGGAAGTACAATAGGAATGTTTTTCAAAAATGAACTCCTAATGGCTCTATACATTTAGCAACCAGTTCAAGACCACCTGTTGAGACCTCTTCTTGGCAAAATATAAATTTCTGCAAGCCTTAATTTTAAATGTACATACATACATTCTGTAAGGTATATACTGCTGTATATCTCTATAGGTATGGTCATTTAGAATGCTTCTTAGTGTCAGAATGCTTTCTTTAGACCTTCATCTATTTTAAAAAGTACTCTTAAAAACTGTCCTATCCTCTTTTCCCCAGACATTTCAGTACTAGTAGACAGATACTTACAGGCTGCCAATGCTCAGCATACCTCTGCTTTCGAAGTTCTTGGGCAATTGCTTGAAAAATTTTCCGTCCACTCCTGATTTTCTGTCAATTATTTTAAATGTTTTAAGTCAATGCTACATATAAAGTTGGGGGAAGCATATTTTTCTACCATTTATCATTCTGTTGTTTGTTTGTTTGTATTTTTTTCCCCTTGTATATGTTTGGGAATGCTACTCAACCTATGGTTTGGCAGGCAGAAGGGTTTCAAATTATGTTACTATTACATCTCTTAACATAAATATCTTATTTAATGGATATTTAAAGGTTGTTTTTGGTTTTTTTTTTTTTAATCAATTCAAGAATAAATGGTGATAGAGGTTCTTAACGGAATTCTTTTAAACAGATCAGAATGCATGAATGCACCAATTAAACAAACAAAATTACTAGCAAAACTTGTTCTTTTCAGAAGTTCCAGTGAAATTTAACTTTAAAGGAAGCTATATGTTAGAGATGGTCTTCATTCTCTGTCAGACTTGTTAAAAGTAGATTAACTGATTAGAATCATAGAATGGTAAGGTTGGAATTGACCTCAAGGATCATCTAGTTCCAACCCCCTGCCATAGGCAGGGACACCTCCCACTAGAACAGGTCACTCAAGGCCTCATCCAACCTGGCCTTGAACACCTGCACGGAGGGAGCAGCCACAACCTCCCTGGGCAACCTGTGCCAGTGTCTCTCCACCCTCACTGCAAACAACTTCCTCTTAACAGCCACTTTCAATCTCCCCTCTACCACTTCAAACCCATTGCCCCTTGTCCTGGCATTCCAAGACCTTGTCAATAGTCCCTCCCCAGCCTTCCTGTAGCCTCCTTCAGATCCTGGAAGGCTACTCTAAGGTCCCCTCGAAGCCTTCTCTTCTCCAGGCTGCAGAGCCCCAAATCTCGTAGCTTGTCCTTATTTATTAATTAACAAGTTTTGTACTAATGAAGCCTTAGCAGCTCGGAATGTCTCTTTAACTGAATCATCAATTAACCGTAAAATCAATGCCTGATGTACTTAATGATGGGGGAAAAAAAGGCAAGCAAAGTGATAACATACGCAGTCCTCTGTTCCTGAGTCTTCCTTTCCACTTTTCTTTAGCAGCTTTGGTTTTAGCTGGAGGGAAGGGTAATACAAAATTATTAAAACAAGATTAGCAGCCAGCTGCTGAGATAGCAGAATAGTTACAAATGTTTTGCTTTTACAACACATGGCAGTTTGTAGCTAGAAGTTTTCCATTAGATCAGCTTACATCAATAGAAAAAAACCCAGATTTTTAGGCATGTAAAGGGCTTTTATAGCTTCCTGTAGTTGATGTTGCAAGTATTTGTAGCTTTCAGTATGGTGGGGCCTGCCTGAAGTGCTACCCAGTGGCATCACAGAGGGCAGTTTTTCACCTGGAAACTTGATTAATTTTTCCCACTGTACTTCTTAACCCAGTTTAAAGACAAGCAAAAATCAAAGAGAGTGTCCTGTGTTTATGCTTAGGGAGTGATCACTACAGCAAAGAACTGCTTTGCCATACCACTAAGGACTCCAGTTGCAGTTTTGGGTGTTTGTTTTTTACTAAACAGTAATTTTGGCCTATATTTTTAAAACCCCAATAGTTAGGTAATTTTTATCCAGTACGTTTTAATGTTTTTGTTTCCTATAAGCATAAAAACTCTGAGTCATTCCTCTGTACATGTACCAAACATGAATAGAATTTCATTACACAAACCAGGCCAGACTGCAGTAACTTTACTGCAGCTCACAAATACTTCAACATTAAATTTAAATTACTTTTACTGGAAACTAATCTATAAAGTTCATGTCATAAAATGGTAATTCCTAGTTTTATTTTTTGAGTGTACCTTGGTAGGTCATCCCCAGCTTGCCAATTAATACCATCAGGATAATTTTAGCTTTAAAACACTTTTTCTGTTAGGCAGTTTACTGAAAAAAAGGAGCTGCAGTTGCTGTTGAGAGTACAGGTATGTGCCACACATGAGGTTGCAGGTGTGTGCAGCATATGAACTTCAGCCAACCACCTCTTAAAACCTTAATTGTAAAAGTTATGGAATCCAAGAATGAGGTTTTTGTTCTCCTTACGGAGATGTTAAAAATGGCTTAAATGTACAAAATGACAAAATCAGAAAAATCACTTTGAGCCTACCTTGTAGACTACAAAGAATGTGAATACAGTAGTGCTGTATAGAAACAGTGAGGAGGAGATGATGATCATGAAGGTGAAGGTGAGTTTTCCATTGCTGTGCTGCTCCTCCGCTCCTTTATTAAAAGCAAGTGTTCATTAGAATAAAGGACAGTTCTTCCAATTCACATAATTTCCTGAAGATTCTGAATTTCAGCCCCCTTCCTCTGAGGAATTAAAAGACTTGACACTAGCAATATTTTCTGGTTCATTTTCAGCCTACATTCTGTAGTGAGATCAATTTTCTCTTGTTTCCCAGAGTGTTTTCAAGGGCAATGGAGACTTTTGTTATTTGTGACTGTGAACCCTTCCCTTAGGGGTAGACAAAAATAGAGTCCAGTTTTCTGCTCTTATAAAGAAGTGTCTGAATAAAATTTACAAGCTTTTGTTCAGAAGCACAGTTAGGTAGGAAGGAAGGAATATGGGGAGAGTAATAATCCGCTTAGGTTGTGGGGCTTTTTTTACTGTTTTAGGCCTGTAAATCTGAAATGTAGTTAATGCTGTATCATTGCTTTCTTAACTAGAAGGCAAATGTTAGAACTAAAACTTTGCTCTCAGGTTGGCACAGTGAATCCCTAGTTCTGAGACCTGTGTACTCTGTTGCATATATTTCCACTCAATGTCAGTTTCTGTGCTTCTCATTTTTCTGTCGGTACTTCCTTTCGGATAGCCACTAAAGGCTTTATGTGAGAGGATGTAGAATATGGTCAGATAATGTGAGTACAAAAATTATTTCTTTTGTAGCATTCTAGTCTCGTTTGCTTCATGTGACAGATGAATTAGCAAACAAGATTAAGAAGCTTATTTGTAGAATCCTTCCACATTTTAACTATTAATATTCTAATGTACTAATATTACTCATGATTGTTTTGTTGGTCTTCCCATCTATTTATGCTCCTGAGAGTGTAAATAGAGGCAATAGTTAGGAAATACAATTTGTTTCTTTTAAGATGCTCCATTAAGAAGGAAGGATGAACTGACCTTTTTTTGTGAGTACTGTTCCACCTCCTGTTTGTTTAGAATGGGGTGAACTGGAATCTGAAAATGCTACTCCACAGATATAAACAGCGTTGTCATATACAGACAGATTATTGATCTGGAGTGAAACGTTATTTTTTGATGAAAAATGTACTTTGTACTTCTGTTGATCTCTGCACCCAGGAGTACACAAATCCTCGTGTTTATTAGTTAAAAAGCGAAACCACAGAACTTGGGGCGGGGATGAGGAGCATCCAGAGGTGGAGAAAGCACAGGTTAGGAACACGGTGTGTGTGGAGGAGTCAGCTTCCTGAGATCTGGGTTGTGTTACAGTGACTTGGCAGGTGTCTGCAACGCCTGTTGAGGGTAAAGAATTGGTGATGTGAGTTAAGAAGCAAGACACCACCTGAAAACAAGATAAGCTACTTCTGGCTGGTTCGGGAAAAGGTGGGAGGAGAGAAGGGAACAACTGTTTCAGACCTGTAATAGTTAAGATTGTTTCCAGCAAGCTTTTCTTTTGGGTAATTCCTACGGCTTACTCAAGAGTTCACGTTTTACCTGTGTAGTAACGTGCTTAGCTCGCTATCTTCATAAAAGTACAAAGGTTCCTATGTCTAAAACAATGTGACTGTCTCCTCAGGCACTGGAGAAGTGTCTGATGGCAGGCAGTGGAAATGTCATAAATGGAGACATTTATAATTTAGCAATTTCATAACATTGATTAGAATTTGTAATAGTTCCTAGACATTCTTCTCTGTCATCACATATATTGAAGCTGGGTTTCTAAGGGTAATAATATTGCTTGTTAGTTCTGACATTTAGAAATGTGTGCAGAGAAAACAGGAAGGTTAATTAGAGAAGAGAATTCTAATTAAGGAACTGAAATGTAAGATCCAGTATGACTGGTTTGCTAGATTAAGTCCTTATTGAGATATATAATTTAAATCTTTAGAACTATAGAATCATTAAGGTAGGAAAAGGCCTCCAAGATGCTGAGTCCAAACACTCAATTTTATTCCAATAAATTGCTTAGTTATTTAAACAATGGAATTGTGAGTATTGCCGTGAAAACAAAGGTGGCAGCTTAACAGTATCCTCTTCTACTTTCTAGAAAAGAAACAGTAAAATCCAAACTGAAATCTCTTGACCTGCTCCTGATACATGCCTGTCCGTGGTGGGCAGCTGGTGTTGTTCCTTCACTTTTCTCACTGTTCTGTGAACCGAATCCAAGCAGATACAATTGTCTGTTCCTTCTACAGGAATGAAAGTCACCTCTGCTTCTGTGTCAGATCGACACCAGAGGTGCTGCATAACAGCTACAGCAGTCTGCAGGCTGTAGTAATATTGCTGCACATGCAGCCTGTGTGGTGGAAGACAGTAGCTTTTTCTTCTGCGGTTGATCCTCATCTCTTTTCCACCTTGCTCCAGGGCTCTTGGTGGCCCTGTAGAGCAGAGCACAGCTCCATGGCTTCAATTCATGTAGACACTGTCTGCTTAACTTCCCAAGCCTTCCTCTCAAACAAGCTGTACTGAAAACGTGTTGCTGCCATCAGAGCATTCTTTGAAGGGAAATGCATTAGGGTTTGACCCAGAAACCACTGGCTACAGGAGCACTTCAGAATTTTGGAAGAAAAAGCACTTGCTAACAGTTGTTTAATATGTAAGTTGTATAAAGACAGCAGAAATCAGCTCAGCAAAAGTTTTTACTGCTCTTGTTTTGTAGCTCTGTCAGAAATCATACCAAAACATTTTCCGTCTCAGCCGCTATTACATGGGAAAAAGCTTTAGAAGAAGTCTTACCTCCACTGTACAGAATCCAGTCAAATGCCAGCATTAGAATGTTTTTTAGGTTGTTGAAAGCTGCCATTTCTTGTATCTCTCTGGAAATGATTCTGCTCAAAGGAAGAGGAACTTAGGAAATGTCTGAAATTGCAGAATGCTCTGAGTCACAAGATTGAGAACTTCCTGTTCAGGGGGGTGTTTGCTCTTGCATTTAGACTGTTTCATTGGATATAACAAACCACAACACATTTTCCAGGAGGCTGCAAGCGTTCAGCTTCTTCATTTTATATGACCTTGAGCTGCCTTTTTACCGTATCAGCTAGTCGGTGGCTCTTGGAGGAACAAAGATTCTGTAGCCGTCCATTATTAATGTGGTGCTTTGCTGATGGAATCTTCACAGCAAACCATCACTTTCAACTTTCTGGCTCTATTTACTGTACTACTTAAAGCCAACTTTCAACAGAGAATTTTGTAATGCTAGAAAAGCATTTTATAAAGCTAGAGAAGATCTTCATTGGTCTGTCCATGTCTGTTGAGCAGCAGCCTCACTAGTGGAAGTTACTTTTCAGCTAGTCTTGGAAATGCTGGGTAACAGTTTAACCAAAGACAGCCTTAAGAAGGAGCCGCTTCTGAACAGGAGGCAGAAACTTGACCAGATCTTGCAACAGCACTGCAGATGGCTTATCAACAACCTGCTTGGAGTGGACCATAATCCGTGTAACTTGCTTTCTCTGAGAAAATACAACTCGGTGTAAGTTTTCTGTATAATCTAAACCAAAACTGTTTTGTTTTCTCAGTAGGCGGCAAGTGGGAAAAGCCCTCAGAAGTTTTGGAAATCAAAGGGCAGACTTGGGAAGAACAGGTGAATAGCCTGCCAGAAGTTTTCAGTAAGGCTGGTTTTGCCATAGAGGCTTTCACCAGACTGCCATACCTATGTGAAGGTGATATGTATAATGACTACTATGTACTAGATGATGCTGTCTTCGTCCTCAAGCCAGTGTAAGTGTGTATGAAGTACATCTCCAGAATCTAACCCAAGAAGCAGCCTCTGAAAGAGGAGTTTGATTTATGGTTACGTAAAGGGAGGGAATTTGGGAGTTGCCATGCTTAAATAAATACCATGTAAGAAATTTAAAGGCCAAAACACTAATGTATTTCTTTGTAGTGTGATTAGGGGAAAAAAAGGTTGTTTTTTAAATGGACTCTTAAGTTGAGAATTTCTTTTTACCAGCTCTTAAACCAACAACAGATTCTCCAGTCCAGCAGTAATGGGGGATGGTTTTTTATGCTTACCTGCAACAGGGATCAGATGCAAACAAAAGCAATAGTCCTAATAATGATGAAGCTGATACAGTGTGAACTGTTGTTAAAGACATCAAATGAAATCTGGCAATAAAGTTACCCATTCAGTTCAAGCCTGTTGAATATAAGCTGTTGAAATGGATATTCTTCCATGCTAAATTACTTTCTTACTGTCATTCTTCACATGTTTTTAATCATGCTAATAAACTTTTTTTGAGATGACTTTTTGCATTAACTTTTGTGTTCATTTTTGTAACCATAGCCATGCTCGTCTGCAGCAACAGCTCTTTATGTTGTGAATCAAACTCTCAGTAGCAGCCAACCTTGTATTTATTTAAGCAGCATTTAAGTATTGTTTAAAGGGATAACAGTCCACAAAAAATTTGATTGGGTTTCCTTCACGTTCCTCTCAAAACCTCATCAATGCTCATAGCTTTTGCATATGCCATTTTCCAGCTAAAGGAGTTGCAGCAGCACTTGCCAAAACTGCACTTTAACTGATGGGTTTGATAACAAACTTTCTAAGCAAGCTGTTCTCGGGAGTTTTCTACTTAAAACACTTGAAGGCAGCCTCTTGCAAATGTTGTGGGTCAAACTGCCCCTGAGGATGGGGATCTGATTTTGAAGAGTTTGCTAGCTTGGGATAGTTTCTTTTCTTCAGGAACACTAAATAAATGCTGTTTCTTTTAAGATATTTTGCTTTAAAAACTGTGTAATATAGATAAGAGGTACTTAGCAGTGATATTGTAAGCAGAGACCTGGCAGGCTTGTGTTTTGCACATCAGCTTGTCTATCAGCCCCTGTATCACAGAGGCTTTACCTGCTTGGCCTGTTTACCTGCAGCACACATTTCACAGTCATGAATAACCTGTGCAGTAGTGTCCATGGTTAAGTCTACCTCATGATCTCAAACCCATCTCTGTGTCCTGTCCCTTGCTTGATGGCTTGATCTGGGCCCACCAGGCTAGAAATAATTCACCCTTGCATTGCCAGTCCAGATCTACATGATCTCCTTGCTGTTTGTTGTGATGTTATTCATGGCTCAACTCTTAGATAATAGGTGTCCAGATGACATACTCTGACCACCAACTTCTCTGCTCAACCAGCACTATCTTGCCACAGTTCAGCTGCCCAGATGGGTTTACCTCTGTGATGCCAGCTGTTGTCCTTCCACTGCTGCAGCCATTTCCACAGAGCATTTCCCACCGTCCAGGAATCTGTACTGATAGAACGTTGGACATTTTTCTTGCTCAGCACTCTCTAAGCCAGTTGGGTGCTTTCACTGCTGCAAACTGACTCAGTTCACCACCTTCTTCAGCCCATCATGTGAAACTCCACACAGCAGCCTTCCACCTGCTGTGCTTTCCCACAGTGTGGCAGGACCCATCAGTGAACAGGGCAGAGTGCTTGTCAGTATCTGGTTATTCAGTATCATTATTTGTTTTATGGGGGAGCCTCCTCAGCACATGTCACCTCCACTTTTTCTGGTTGCATCCCAAACTCTCTGCCTTCTGGCCGCTTTGTGATGACTTCTAAGATTCCTGGGCAGTTGAGGCTTCCTGTTTGAGCCTGTTGCATTATCTGTGTGATCCACTTACTCCACATAGCGTCAGTTGTGTGGTGGGTAGAGTAGCCTCTACCTTTGAATGTCCAGCCCAGCACTGGTAGTCACAGTGCCAGGAGGAGCTATGTTTCAGTATCAATCACCTCTAAGACATACCACTTTGTGGCCTTTGACTACAGCTTGTTGTTGAAGTTCCATCTCTAACCCTAACACAAACAGTAACTCTCACCCTAAGCCTAACCTCTATGTAACTGTAATAGCCTTAAGTCTAATAGCCGTAACCAAACCCTGATGCTAACCACCATAACTCTTAACTCTAACACTAAGGCTAACCATAAACCCTAACTAACCCTTAACCCTAACCTGTAAGAGTGTGTTTATGTGTAGTTAGTGTCTGCTTATCCAGCTTGTGCAAAGAAACTTCAGTAACTTGATTAAATTGCCTGAAATACTTTTAAGGTGTCATCCCAGGGGACAAGTGTTCATTGCAAGTCCAGTGTAGGGCTTGGGGAACCTGCCTTGTCCCTCTGTCGTCCCTGTGCTGCTGTGGATGACACTGAAAGTTGGATCTTGCTGTTCTTAGTGATGAGCAGTACTTTGCCCAGGAGAGTAACTAAACTATCTGTTCTGTCGAGGTGGCACTGGATGTGTTGCATCACAGGAAAGAGAGATGCTGTTGCAAGGGGATGCTTTAGTTGGAAACTTTCAACTCAGAGTTGGAACAACACCTCACAGAAACCGCAGCCCCTTTTGCTTGGTGTCCCAGGTACAGTCAGTTCCTATTGTGCCCCGAGGAGTCCGTGGCCACCTGCCCGTGCTCAGATGGGGAGATGGGGGGAGCGGAGTGCTGTGCAGCACCAGCCCGGCCCTCTGTGTTCCCCCAGGCAACTCATTGAGCTGTCTTCACCTCTGGAGGAGAAGCGTCGGATTCTGCCTGCTGTGGGCGCCCCTCAGCAGAGAAGACTTCCTCCCCTCTGGGCGAAGGTTGGCTTTTGCTAGGCAGACGCTGAGGCTGTGAGGCGGTGCCGGCCCCGGTCCCTGCCCCTGCTCTGGGGTCTCCGGCTGGAGCCGCCCAGCGCACTGCACTGCAAGCACGGGGAAGGAGGCGCACAGCAGAGGCAGGTAAAACGCCGTGGGGTCCTGGCTGTCCCCAGGAACCCACCATCTCTTCTCTTATGCCCACCTCTTGCTTCCCTCTCCTTTTTCAGCCTGAACTCTCAGCCTGAGGGTTCCCTCACTGCATGTAGGGCTTTTGTTGAGAGGTCCTGAGAACCCAGCTGCAAGGGGGAGGGTGGCCGTTAGCGGTGCAAGACTTCTTATTGCGAGGTTATCTTTCTGGTTATCAAGCTTCAGATAAGGCAGCAGCTGCAGCGGGACGAGTGATAAAATGTCTAGGATTTCTGTACGTGGAAGAGTGGGTCTTCAGGGAGCGAGAGGAGAAGGCAACCTCGTTCCTCATAACGGGAAAGCTCTGCACAGGTCACACGGTCAGAGGTCTGATCACAGCATAGGCTGCCACGGTGCAAGGATCCAGGGATATCCTGGACGGGATCTGCAAGAAATCTCCATAGGGTGAATTTGGGTTGTCTAGAAGCTGCAGTGAATTTGTGCAAGCAGTCTAGTTGCACCTGCAAAAGGAGCTACTTCGTCTTGCAGATCATTTTATCAAGCAGGGCTATTACATAGCAAACTTTTCCTGCACCTGCTTGCTGCCTGCAGTTGTTTGCTGGAGGTGGTCAGGGTGAAGAAAGCACTTCCTTAGCGCTTAATCTCCTTATACATTAATTTATAGTGCTGTAATTAAAATACAGTCCTGATCAAAGTGAATGAGTTGGAAGAAATAATTCAGGATTGATATTGGTAGCGTGGTTTAAACTGTGCAGAGTAATCAAATCTTACTGCAAAATTAATAGGACAAAGGCAGAAACAAACAAGAAAGTTCCTTGTCTAGGAAATCAGATAGGTCTGAATGAGACTCCCAAAAGAGTAGCTGAAAAGGGTTTCAGTGTGTGTGAGAACAGGACAGAGGAGATGGATTCTTAAGGGCTAATGTTTAAATTTTTCATCATCTGTCAGTTTGAGTCACTTGTGGTACAAGACTGAAGTTAAGTGTTTGCGATCGACTGAAGTACTGCCAGGGGCTGTTGGAAGATGTTTTCATAAAAGAGCACCTTGCTGATACATGAGATTAAACAGTCTGGAAAAAAGCATTTGTATTTATCAAAGGTTCAGATCTGGAGCTCAAGCCATGGCAGGGAACTTTTAAAAGAAAAAAAAAAGGGGGGGGAGGGGAAGGGAGAAAAAAAAATGAGAGCAAGATTGGGTCTTAGTTCAACAAGAAAGAGATTAAAAACCTGACAAAGTTATCCCAGTGTCAGAGTGAGACTGGCCAACAGGGCCCTGAGTGTCATTTGTTAAAATAAGAAACTAATCCTAGTGTAAGGAGCTGCAATCTGTAGAGCAGGACATCGTCCAGTACCTCAGAGTAGTGAATTGTTTTACCCGTGGGGATGGTGACTGTCACAGCTGGGCTGAGGGCCAGGCTGAGAATGCAGAGGCAGGAAATCCTCTCCAGTAAATTTGATGCAATGTCGATGGAGCTCCTCAGCATGGTGGAGGGGACATGACTGCAGGTGAGCCAGACCTGCTCAGTCTCTGCTTTCTTTCCTTCCCATTACACTATTACAATGTGTATCCTCGTCTGAAAGCAGCACATTAACTTCCCGTAGGACAACTGTGATAGTGCCAGGCTTTTCTGATGAGAAGCAGTGAGGAGACCCTGGTGACAAGCTCCAGGCGTCCTGTTACTGCCCTTCCAGCTAATTTGTCTTTAAGAGACCTTCATGCCACATAGCACAGGGCAGCAGGGGCAGGAAGAGCTGCTAACACATATTGCTGTAGAAACGATGTCCTAGCTGATGGTACATTTCTCATCAGTACAAAGGCGACCGCTTTGATCTAAGTGAAGGGACATGATCTTGGACTCTGTATCCCAAATGTGTCACTTTCCTTCTGCTTCAGAAGGACCCAGAGACATTTTCCCTTTTTTTGCAGAGTGACAGCAGCAGGGGAGGGGAGCACAACTTCGCCCTCCCTGCCTGAAGCACCCTGCACTGGCACAGGGCAAGCAAAAGGGCCCAAGCCCTCTGATGTTGTGAGTTCAGACATGTGCAAATAGGGTCCCAAACCTATTCTGCATTAAACTCTCAGGCAACTTAATGAGCTAGAAAAAAGCTTCAGATTTACTTGAGCATCTTTACTATTTCCCTCTTGTCTTTTCTGGTTTAGCTGAGTTTAAAAGGCTTTGTTGGCTTTTACAAAACTGCACTTAAGTCACACTGAGGCAGAATGTGGCTTGGTGAATCAGCTGTGTCCCTAGGAAGAAGATTCAAAGAGCTACTTTAGTAAAAGGGGAATAAATCTGGCTGCATATGCACACTTGGACTTGTGTTTGCATCATATTGGTATCTCCTGGAAAAATTAAAAACCTGGGAGGAAGCACTTCTAGATCATTCTGATCTGATCTCTGTACTCCATAGCTTAGGCTGTTTCAGATTTATAGCTGTGAAGTTTTGGGAGAATATTGCCTTTTGACTCTATTCTTCTTATTTTCCTTTTCATTTGAAATACCTGCTGGTTCTGAATGGACACTGGAAGGAATGTCCAGACTTATGAAGATCTGGTTCTTACTGGTGTCTGTGATTCATGCTCAGATTACCCACAATCAGAACTCTGAAGGTGAGACCAGAGCTTCTGTCTGTGGGACATGTTTTGTGTGAATGGAAAAAGCTCCATGTAGTAAAGTAGGTGTAAGTACTGTTTAGTGACTAGGACCACATTCTCTGCTCTCTTTAACATCAGGGAGCTATGCCAGCAAAGAATTGAACCAAGATTGCTTGTTACTTAATAATCGAACCAGGATTGCTTGTTGTTTAATAACCTTTTCATTGTTTGTCTGTGAATACATTTAATGCAGAGTGCATCAAATGTGTGCATACAGTTTTGATCACTGCAACCAGTATTTGTGGATGACAGAGTTGAGTGGTGAAGCTTTCATCAACTTTTAGTAATGGGATAATCTTTTACAGATTTGCCTCCGTTATTACACAAAGCCGTGGTCAGTATTTTTATTTGATCTCTCTACTAACATTTTATATTATAATCCAAAAGTAATCATTGATTACATACATGGATTTTTTTTTTTCTTTAGGAGGAAGTAATAACTGGGAAATATCTGAATGGTAATGTACAAAATTGTTCTCACTTATGCTTCTTAAGGGACCCTGAACTCGGTATCACACCATAACTTCTTATGTTCCATTTCTCATGTGCAGCCCTCCTTGATGTACTTCGTTATCAAAGGTAACCTGTTACTCTCACCACCCTGATTTTTCAGTAGTGTCTGGCACTTCAGATAGGGTCTGCTTCACCTCCACAGAAATGAGCACATTATGGATAGACTGAAATTGGCACACATGATTACTTTGATTTAGATCTCTTCTGAGGATTATTTCCTCTTAACAAGGAAGAGCTGGTGTTCATAATAAAGCAAAAACATGCAGAGAATGAGGCTCGGAATAAACAACCTGCTACAGTTTAAAACAACAACAACAAAAAAACCCAAAACCCCTTTGTTTCCTAAGTGTTGGAATGGTTTCTTAAGGAAACCAGGTGCACTTCCAGCTTTCTGTCCATCTCCTTCTTCCAGTCCCACTCTATCCCCCTTCCATCCTGCTTCCTCCAGCTCCTGGCAACTTAAATTTGACAGAGCAGTTCAAAGCCTCTAAGGCAGTTCCAATCCTAGGTATTTTGAGAAAAGCAATGGCCGTGTAAAGAAGACACGCTGGAATTAATGACTGCTGAGGGAAAGGCAGCAGCCATTAGTCATTGTGCTTTCTTCCCACAAGCAGATCAGAACAAGTGTAGTGGGATGGCAGGGAGCACACCTATAGCTCTGGACTAGCCACAGCACAGCTTGTCTCTTGCCTGCAGATGGTACTAGTGGCAATACATTGGAAAACTGAGATTATTTGGGGTGGTTGTGGAGTTAGATGAAATCACCACGACTAATCCAGTGCATTCCTCACTGGACCTTGTATTTTTAGTGCATTAAACAGATGAGCTATTAGTTTGCCTAGGCCAGAAAGCTGAATGCTTGTGTCATGGTGTCAATAGCAGTGTTTGTTTCTCTCAGGCTTCTTTTGTCTTGTAATCTGTTCTTTTTACCTGTTACATTATTTTACTGTGGTTTTGGCCCTGTTTTCTGTTACAGTTCTAATGTCTGGACAGCAGATATGCTTACAAAAGTCATGGCTTATTTTCATGCCCAAGAAGTCACAGTTAATCTTAGGAACCTGCAGGTTTGTGCCATTTAAAATGCATGAGAATCTTTATTTATAATGGAATTAAAAAACAACCTAACTCTGTAGCCAAACTGCATTGTCAATAATAGAGATCACTAATAGATCTGCAGTGTAGCAGGTAAGTAGGGATGGGATTTTGATTGTCTTTCCTCTAAGATTGCAGGAGTATCCAAGGCAGAATAATAATAAAGGAGATCTTTCTGCTTTTCCTCTGATGGAAAACAGGAATTACAGCTTTCAGTGATTGTTTCTGAACTGAGTGCTGCCATGCCAGAAAATGGCAGGCTTCTCCTGTGTTTTGACTGTGTCTGTAGCTTGCACTGTTTCTGGTGAAAGGCTTCAGAGCATCCTACAAAACATGGCCACCTTTTAGATCTCTGTACTCTGGTTTTGTAAATTATCAGTGTGAAAGTGATAGACAAAGAAGTTGTTCTTTATGCCTGGTCATTATGCTTAGTTGTAGGCTGGTTTAAGTGGAGTTGTAGCCTACTAATCAAAGCCTGACCCTCTCCCTCCCCACTCCCCACACACACACTGAAAAAAGAAAGTGTCAAATGTGTGATCTCAGAGCCCCAGGCATTCCCAGGAGCCCAAGGCTGTGTAGCTCCACAACACTCAAACCTTCCCCCAAGCTCCATTTCACTCTCACAGCACATCCCAGCCCACAGGAGACTGACTCTGCCCCATCCCATTTGGTTAAAATTTTCGACAGGCCTAGGCCTGAGCTGCAGACAACAAGGACCTATGTCAACATTTGTTGGTGCCCATTCAGGCAAAGCAGAGGCAAAGTTTCAGTTTAGAGTCCAAACCAATTCTGAAATAATTCTGTAAGGAATTAAACATCATTTTACCCCAGTCTGGTGCTAATGAGCTTTTTAGTGCTTTCTGTTCTGATGGTATCATTCCCTTTAGGTTTTCAAAGCAGGCATGATGAGGTTGTTAACTGGTAATGCAGTCTGATGTAAGAGAGAATACAGACTTTCCCTCCCATCTAATTGCACCTTTCTTTCCTTTTTTAAAGCAATGATATGCAGATGATACCTGTTTACTCAGCTCTTTCAAAGTTTAATTTTCACAGCTCTGCTGCATGAAGCAGAAAAACATTGTTCCTCCTGTTTTGTGAAGTGAGAAACTGAGGCACTGGATGGCTGACTGAAGAGGACCCATGCAGGAAGCCAAGAACAGGAGCTGTCTTTCAGAACTGCACGAAGATTACTTTTGTTTACAGTTTGTGTTGAGTGTAGTTATTCTAGCTACTGAAAACATAGCCAGTACAGGAGCTAGGCTCTGTCCTCTCCGTAAGCAGAGATTTTCAGGGAGTAGAAGATGCCTCTAGTACAGTAGTACAAGTTTTCTGTTCATTGTGCATATTCTTCTCTACTTCAGACGTCCATAAAAAGTTACCTGAAGAACCTTTTGTACCAGCCTAGGCAACTGTTAATGGAATTTCAACAGCTTGATCAGCAGCAGTTCCAAACTGCAATGAAGTATCTCTTCACCAGCAGTAAGGACCATCTTGTGAGTAGCTTTGCACTTGTGAAAAGTAAGAGTTGCTGTCAGTGGGAGAGGTCTCTGTAATCAGTGAGAGAAAGGTGTCTCCAGAGAATGATTCAGCTTCCTATGCAAACATCTAAGGCAGGTAGGACCACTTGGTTCTCAGGGACTCTCTGCTTCTCTTCAGTGGCAAGAAGAGAGCCAAGAGGACTAAAGAAGGTGAAATTAGTCAGCCTGTGGTGTGTTGCCTATGTGAGCTATCATGAAAGTCTTGCTCAAAGTCAGCGAGTCCCACCTGGAGAGGACCATCCCTGCAGAGAGCATCTCCACTGCAGGGGTGGGACCATAGCCTGAGCTATGAGCACACTTAGCATCTTCCCCCAGCGTGGGTATTGCTGAGTGTGTGGAGATGAATCTGGGAGAAAGGGAGAGTGTTTCCCCAGGGACATGGGTACTGCCCAGAACAAACAGTGTATAATCCACTGCTCAAACAAGGGTGCTGCAGCTCCTGCTGCCAAAGCACACAGGACAGGTGTGCAGCATGCAGGGGGAGCCAGAGCAGAGGAGCATAAGCCCTTTCAACAAAGTGTAGGTTCATCTTCTCCAACAGCACACCCAGTCCTTCCAGGACTGCATGAACAAATCACCAAGCCTGGGATTACCAGCTCTGAACAGCCTGCCCTGGACATGTTGACTTGTTGGACAGAACAACCTCATAATCCTTCCCCAACTAGAGTGACTTTATTCTGTGGGTTTAGCTCTTTGATTTTGGCCCATCCTGTGGAGGAGATGTTTGTGGTAATGGCTGCAAGAAGGACTGGATAGGAAAAGGTCTATTCTAGAGTATCTATATATTAAAATATGCATGAAATAATACCCCTTGTGTTATGATATAATTTCATTTTCCAAGTAATGAATTCTTTCATGAGAGCACACACTATAACTTCAGCTGTTTGGATTACTTTTCTGGTTTTCATTTTGATTTCTGTCAAAAGGAACAGGCTGGTCTTTGGCTAATGCCAGGAAGGAATTATCTGAAATAATGCAACCAGAAAGTATTTTGCAGCTATTTTTCCTGAGAACAGAACCGTATTTTTTTTTTGTAGAGTGCTTTCTGATAGACCTCCAAAGTAGCAATATATTGAATTAAAGAGCTGTCCTTTTAACCTTTTGTTGCTTGCAGGAAATTGGAAATATTATTCTTGACTGGGACAAGACTAGAGAGAAAATTTTCCAAAGCCCAGGAGTAAACAGGACCTTGTTCCTTATAACACTGGACAGATGTTTTGTGGCTCTGAATGCTCTGGACTGTGTGGATATCCTAAGCCAGGTTTTGCGTGTGTCAGCAGTGAGCTATCTCCAACCTGACATCATTGGGAGCCTCCCAAACTTTCTGCTGGAGGATGCTTTCAGAAACTTGTAAGCCATTCCTTGTGCAGACACAATGAATGCTGTGTAGTGTTTGCTGCCTATGTACTTGTTAAAGAGGTTACTGCATGGCCTGAGTCTGTTTTCCAGATACAGCCTTCTGCTTGTATTGCTGCTTCTCAAAGCATTTATCCACATGTCTGATTTAAAGAGTTAATTCATTAGTCAACTAACATGGACATGCCCTTGTGTCACTTAGATCAGCAGTGTTCAAGGACCTCTATGATCAAACCTCAGCAAATACACAGAGAGCTCTCTATGGCTGGATGAAGCAGATGCTACAGAAATCCTGTAACACGAGCGGTACGTTAGGTACAAAGGATTCTTTTCTTGCTAGTTGTAAGATTTAAAACAAAAACTCAGCTAAAGGCCCATCCATTGTATTGAATTGTTTCCCAGATTTAGCACAGGCCTGTTTAAGAGTAGCTGTCTTGGATACCTTTGCTCCAGAATACAGAAAACATAATGTATTTGGGTTTCACAGCAAAGAGTTCTCCAAAGATGCTTGCTTTTCATCTCTTCTGCACAGAGCTGTGCTCAAGTCTTTTTTGCTAAGACTTAAACAAGGTACAATTGGGAGGTACTCTGCACAGGCATGTTGTTCACTTCTGCACTCCCATTCAGACTAGAAAAAGAGATCTCAGAACTTGTCTCAGAAGCTATTAGCCAAAGCACTGTTTAAAAACGTGAAACAAATGCAGGCTGTTGTGAAAGTTTTATTGCCCGCGGCACTAACTCGGAAAAGGGACAAAATGTTAATTAATTCTGGGCTTTACACATTTTACCTACATCTGTTTGCTTTGTTAATGATTCTTAAGCAGATGTGCCACAGCTGGGAGAGTGCAGAACAGGCTCCACGAGGGGGCTGTCGAGCGGCAGCAGCATCGGAGGCAGTGCTCGGGTTTCTCTGAGCACCCCAGGAGCGCTCTCGGGGGAACGTTTGCTTTTAGATGTATCTCTTCTTTCTCTTCCCGGGGAAATCAAAAGCAAAATGTCCCCTTGCCACAGTGGAGCTAAATATGGCTCCTGGGTCTTCTACTGGTTCAAAATGTTAGAGTAACCCATTAAGTGGTAGAGAGGAGGCTGTTGGTGTTGCTGTGAGGTGGTGTTACTGCCAGTGCCGTACTGGGGGAGCAAAGATGCAGAACTTGCCTGATGATACTCGGTAGTCGTGGGGAAATCTCAGAGCATCAGACCTCTTGGGATGTGTCTGCAGCATCAGTGAGCCCACCGCTGGTGAAAGATCAGCCAGCTCAGGAGGGGCTGAGAATTACCATGTCTGTGCTCGTTCTGCTTTAGTCTTCCTCAGATACTGGCAGGCTGCTTTTTCAGACACTGAATACTCTTCAAAGAGCACTGATGGTTTTGTTTTAACAGAGTTGTGAGTATCAGCACTGCTGAGAAATATGTTCAGAGGTAGTACCTGTTGAGCCATCCAAATTGTGATGCCTGGGCAAAACCACTCTCTGTGGTGGTGAACCACCCAGGTTCAGCAGCAGTGGTTTTTTTCTCAGGGGGTGTTTGGATCTTGTTTCCATTTTCAATCCCTGGGCAAATGTTACTCAGTGAATGACATTTTTTTAATTGTCAGGCAGTATTTTGCATTTTTTGCCAATTTCCATACAGGTGCTTGAAGGATTTTTCATTTTTATTCCGTTGCTGCTTTCGCATATTGCTGAAATAAGTGGTGCCATCAATAATGATATGTGAGATGTAGAAAGTGTTACCAGGTATTGTGTCTTCGTGGTCTTCTTAAATAATAGATTTGATTGGGAAAGCTGAATATACAAAAATTGCTGCTCTGTTGGTTCAATTTTTCCTGTCCCATACTTTATTCTGTTTTCTATTTTGAGAGCAGAAAACCTGAGCCTTTTTCATATAGAAACACTTGGGACACTATAGAGACACTTGAAACAGTATTTCATTTCATGGGCTCATGAAAACGTGGTGCTAAAGTCTAGCAAATGGAGGGACCCTGACTCTCCCTGCTGAGGATTTGTCTGATTTGCAGATCCATTTTTTTGATTAGTTACCAATAACAATATACTGGGTAGAGCAGGTTTGAAAAATAATGACTTTCTTTAATGTTGTAGTGTTTGTTGTGTACAAAACAGAGCTCAGTGAATCCACATCCTGGGTGAGTGCAGAGAATTTATGGATTTTGGGAAGGTACATGGTCCATCTCCCCTTGGAAGAGATTCTGAAAATTAATCTCAATGAAGTAAGTAACAAACTGTGGTTGGATAGATCATTGTTAAGTGATGGCAACTGCAAACAGCATGAACACAACTGCAAACTATATGAGTCCAACTGCAAACTGAAACATGAGAAAGGAGTTTATACTTAGTGAGACACTGGCACAGGTCTCCTATGAGGACAGGCTGAGAGAGCTGGGGCTCTGCAGCCTGGAGAAGAGAAGGCTTTGAGGAGACCTTAGAGTAGCCTTCCAGTATCTGAAGGGGCCTACAGGAAGGCTGGGGAGGGACTACTAACAAGGTCTTGTAATGCCAGGACAAGGGGAATGGGTTTGAAGTGGCAGAGGGGAGATTGAAAGTGGATGTCAGGAGGAAGTTGTTTGGAGTGAGGGTGGTGAGACACTGGCACAGGTTGCCCAGGGAGGTTGTGGAGCACAGAAGCACCGAATGTAATCTGTGACCTTGATCACGTTGGGTGATTCTGTGCTCCACAACCTCCCTGGAGGTGTTCAAGGCCAGGTTGGAGGACGCCTTGAGTGAGCTGTGCTGGTGGGAGGTGTCCCTGCCTATGGCAGGGGGTTGGAACTGGATGATCTTTGAGGTCCCTTCCAACCTTACCATTCTATGATTCTATATATTTTAATTACTCTGTATCCATTGTCAACTAAATAATCCTCTGGTTTAGGAATCTGAAAGTGCCTATCATTAATATGTAATTATTTGTCTGTGTCTTCTGTGACTTTTGCTGAAAGACAGGAACTAATGATAGACCTTCAGTTGTTTGACAGAATTGCTCACTCAGCTTTGCCTTCAAAAATGCTGCATTATCTCAGTCTATCGACTTCCTCTCTCTGTAAGTCAATTCATTGAGTGTCAAACATATATTTTATTGAATGTAACTGATGGATGATTTTGTTTGTGCTGGTCAGATAAGACTATTCATTAGCTATGACAATGCAACAAAGCAGTTGGACACAGTGTATGATATCACACCAGAGCTTGCACAAGCTTTCCTGGAAAGAATCAACTCATCAGGATTTGATATGAGAAACACTTCCACTATCTACAGGCAAGACTGCTTTTCTCTTTCTTTTTGGTAGTATATGGAAAGAATGAATAAGTAAGGAGGAAAGAGAAGAACACTAAGTAGCTGCTGATATTGTTGATGTGGCATATCTTTTTCCCTTCCAGCAGAAAAATCTAGGCTGAAATCCAACCCTGTTTAGCAGCAATGAAGAATGGCTACTTTATGAATTTTTGGAGGTGTGCCTAACCAGCTAATGCTTTGTCTCCTGCTCCACAGCAAGGAGTTGTCTGGAGTATTAAGAGAAGGGCTACAGCAGTGTCTGGGGGACCCAGTCAAGGCTCCCTCACATTGTACAGTGCAGCAATAGAATGCCTTGGTTGGTTGAATCACAGAGGATGGAGGTGTTCTGTGGAAATCGTGTTACAGTTAGGACTGAAGGAACAAATCTTAGTTCATGCCAAGCAGGACTGGAAGTGTATTTTAACTGGCATGGGTGTCACCAAAGAGGTCACAAAGTAGAGGTATAAAGCCCATCCTGCTCTGCTCTTTAGGTTCTGCAAGGTTTAAATGCATGTGACTGTTCTGTGTGTAAGCAGGGAACTGCATTTTCAGGGCTGTCAAACTGGCACTGGACTTACTTTAATAATGATAAAAAAGTAACCAAAAGAAACTGCTCTTACTCATAAATAGGCAGTGAGCTACCTGTGAGAAATTGCTCTACTCCACGTTCACATTTACACAGTCATGTAAATGGATGTATTTGGTCCCAAGACACCACTGCCCCAACTTATTTGTAGTCTCCTTGGGGGGTACCTTGGAGTTTTAAACTAATGGAGAGTATGTTTTATGGCTTCAGAGCTCCTCTCATTATTGCAGTCTAGATCCCTGACTCCCGTGAAGTACTGCTGGTTGTTGGAGATGTAACCAAGAGTTGCACCCACACTGTGCATTTCAGTGTCAGGAGTCTCAACAGGCATTTTGCCACTCATGAGAGGTGCCACACTCTCACAGATGAGCCAAATGTCATGCTCCATAATCCTTAATATATTCCATTTTTACAACACACTTACTTTATACGACTCACTTTAAAGACACTGATGATTTAAATACACTTTTAAGAAGTAGTAGTATTCATTGCTGCTGATCCCAAAGGAGATGAAGAGCTCTTGGTGGCTGTGTGATAGTGCATCAGAGGGTAATTATTTGTTATAAAAATGCAGTTACAGATGTTTCTTTGATTTGTGTGTCAGTTGGATGATCTCCCATGAATTCAGATGGGCTGCTGAAGCAGTCTTGTTGCATGGCTATGCAGGTTGTTGTTGAGGGACTAGATGAACTAAATGCTAAGCCTTTCTGCACTGCAGAATCCTACTGAGCTTGTGGTAGTGCTGCAGCATTGCCTGCTGTTGATTTAGTCCACCTCTGGACTTCATTGCCCAGACTCTGCCCATACCTTGCACGACTGAAATACTAAAAACCAGAGACTCTGTCAGGAGGCTTTGCAGGTTCTTGTCCTGTGTAAATTACATAAGCCAGGACTAGTTGTTTGCAGGGGCAGGGGATTATTGCAGGCTTCCTACAAATGAATTCACCACCATGGTGATAAAGTCTGAAGTGCAGAGAGAGATATGCACAACTCAGACCTTCTGTGCCAGGCTGCAGGGAATGGCAGCAAATAGGCACAGGGCCTAAGTCCAAAAGCTACCTACAGCAGGTGACTACCCCTAACAGTGTGACTGCTCTTGTCCACCTGCTGTGGTGTGGTTGCACTCTACAAAGGTTAATGGAAATGCTGACTCCAATATTACAGCACAGGTAGCGTTAAGAAAACAGCTCTGCACCTGCTTCACTACACTGCCTTGCAAACTGCTGTGCTGGCACAGCTGACACACAGCCTTGGCAGGTTTTCTCCCAGTCAGTGCTGAACTGGACAGGCCACTCATGTTTGATATGAAATGCAGCAGTTGTTGGAACCCAAAACCATACAGAGGCTAACTGCTGCTCTGACCCCTGAGTGAGAGCTGCTGCAAGTGAAAGCCAAGCAGGGGTTAGAACTCAGAACACCCAATCCAGAGAAGAACTCTGTGCAAGCCATTTGTGCTGGTTTGAGGCTAATTGGAATATTTTAATGGAGATAATTATATTATAGGCTGTGAAAAGCAAACAGTGGTGATGTCTACTTCACTCACAGGCTTGCTGAGATGCGTAAGAACGAGAACACAAACATAGAAAACACAGATGGACAGAGTCTTGCTTTCTCTAGCTGTGGGGTTTTGTCTGCTGGCCTCTCTGCTAACCCAACTAACCACTCTGCTTCTAACCCCCCTGGCTGATCCTCCAAACTCACTTTGCATGTAAGGCAAACCCTGGGGTAAGGCAGAGGGGTGGGGAGAAGGTGGAAGGGTGGTTGGGAGCCCCTCCTGGGGCCTCTGATTTCTGGGAGGGGAATTGTGTTTCTGTATTACCTTGAGCTTGTATATCTCTGTAACTATTCCTGTCTATTGTGTCTGTCTCTGCTTGTACCTTGTGCTNACTCTGCAAGCCATTTGTGCTGGTTTGAGGCTAATTGGAATATTTTAATGGAGATAATTATATTATAGGCTGTGAAAAGCAAACAGTGGTGATGTCTACTTCACTCACAGGCTTGCTGAGATGCGTAAGAACGAGAACACAAACATAGAAAACACAGATGGACAGAGTCTTGCTTTCTCTAGCTGTGGGGTTTTGTCTGCTGGCCTCTCTGCTAACCCAACTAACCACTCTGCTTCTAACCCCCCTGGCTGATCCTCCAAACTCACTTTGCATGTAAGGCAAACCCTGGGGTAAGGCAGAGGGGTGGGGAGAAGGTGGAAGGGTGGTTGGGAGCCCCTCCTGGGGCCTCTGATTTCTGGGAGGGGAATTGTGTTTCTGTATTACCTTGAGCTTGTATATCTCTGTAACTATTCCTGTCTATTGTGTCTGTCTCTGCTTGTACCTTGTGCTGAGCTGTAAATGGAGCTTCAGTCCTTAACTTCCAGCCCCCTGAGTCTATGAAAATCTGGGGGATTTTCATAGTGTGGAGGAGTGGCGAACTCCCAAACCATCACACCCTTTCTAGAGACCGAGGTAGCCTTCCATCCTTTTCAAAGCAGAGATCATACTGCAAATTGTGCCCAGGGGAGTAGAGTTGTTACCTGGGGAAATCCAGGCACTGGCAAATGGAACCAGGAAAGTGAAATTTCTGACAGCATAAGCAACCTAGATGGAGTTCAGCTGAGCACAGAGAACTGTGTGTGTCTTACAGGCCAGTTTCAGATCATGTGGAGTTTTAAAGATTACAGTTTAAGGCAGTAGCAGCAGCAGTTAGTCAGTTTTGGAGCACAGGTAGGCTATACCACAGTCTATTTGAGTTTCCTGAGCAGGACACCTTTTATGTCAAAAGTTAGTTGATGTATTTTCATCCACACAGGCTGGGCTTATTGGTTTGCTTTTACGGTGGTGTGGAACAGGTGGATGCTGCCGTGGCCCAGGCTTTCCTTCATCAAATGATTAAATGCAATCAACTGAGAGGCTTCCAGGCTGAGGTTCAGAAGGTGGGTACAGTACTCATTCTTCTTGGCCAACTTTATCCTGAAAACAGAGGAGGAACTTTCTTGCTGCATATGGAAAGAAAAGAGTGAAAATTGACTGGGACCTAAGGAAAAGGTGGAAGTAACTTTTGACTGTTCAATGCCAAGTATGAAAGACCATTTTTGGTGCTTATTTTTTTCTCTCTGTTTCCTCCTATTCCATATTCCTTTGCCAGCAGTTTTGGATTTTGATGAAGCGTGTGGTCACTAAATGGTTGCTGCTGCCTACTGCAGAAACTCTAGTCAAAGTTTTGAGTGATGATGCAAATCAGTTCTTGGCAGATTTCTGTTTCCCACCTGCTTTTATTATTTTCTTTAGCTGAAATCTCAACTCCTGAACATTGCCATGCAAAACCAAACACTGAATGATATCCTTGGATCCCTGTCAGATGCTGTGGTTGGAGTAACTTCAAGTCAGCTGGAATCTTTGTCACCTGAAGCAGTGCATAATGCTATTGCCACATTAAACCAAGTCTCTGGGTGGGCAAAGAGCCAAGTTATGGTTTTATCCAGTAAATATCTCTCTTATGAAAAGGTACCTCTGCTAATAGCTTTCTTACCTTCTGTTTTTGAAAATGGAATGGCTTTGCTAAATGACAGCTGCAGATTGTGGAAAGTTTAGTAGAAAACTTCTGAAAATTTTGTTCCAATCAAATAAAAGCATCTAAGGCTGCACCTCCCAAATTAATTCTATAGTAACAGAGAGAACGACCATTTGAATCTGGCACTTGTAGCTATTATTTTGTCTGTATCACCACCCTTAGCAGAATTTGCATGATCAGAAATCCCAGATTATATATCCAAATATACTGCAGTGGAAGGAATCAGAGAACTCTCTGAAATTTACAAGGTCCTGCAATGACAGGACAAGGGGCAATGGGCTTAAACTGGCAGAGGGGAGATTTAGACTGCATGTTAGGAGGAAGTTCTTTACAGTGAGGGTGGTGAGGCACTGGCACAGGTTGCCCAGGGAGGTTGTGGATGCTCCCTCCCTGGAGGTGTTCAAGGCCAGATTGGAGGAGGCCTTGAGTGACCTGTGCTAGTGGGAGGTGTCCCTGCCTATGGCAGGGGGTTGGAACTAGATGATCCTTGAGGTCCCTTCCAACCTTACCATTCTATGATTCTATGATTCTATGAAATTTAGGGGAGAAAAAAAGGACCCTCTGAGAAAATTGTTGAATTTATTCCCTGGACAACCTTGTCTGAGCAGAAAGCTGTCTGAGGGAAGCACATCCCCAAGCAAGAAATGTTATTAACTATGCAATAATAATAGTTTTGATTTATTTATTAACTTTTGCTTTTAAATAGACCTGCTGCCAGAAAACTTGGTTTGTTTGTGCTGTTATCTCTGCAGGTTTTGTCATCCCATAATGTTAGTCAGATGGGCACATTGATAGCTGGCATTAGCACCCACTCGTTCTACAGCATGAGCCCAAAGGAGCTTTCTCAGATGATTCGGGGCACAGCATCCCAGTACTTACCTGACTTATCACCCGCACAGCAGCAAGGCATCCTCAGGAAGGTGACTATAAACTTCAGCCTGTGGCAGTGTGCTGCTTTGAGGCTAATCAGAATATTTTGATAGAGAAAATTGCACTCTAGGCTGTGAAAAGAAAAGATGGTGATGTCTGCTTCACTCAGGCTTGCTGAAAATTTGTTTGGGAAAAATAACCAAAATATAGCTAAGTCAGTCTCTGTCTGTCTCTTGCTGGGAGAGCAGCAGCTGGGGCGCTCTAGCAGCTTCTGCCTCTGGCTCCTCTGCCCATTAATCCTCACTAACCACTTTTCTTCTAACCCCCCTGACCCATCCTCCTAATTTACCTTGCGTGTAAGGCAAACC
>VWZE01021236.1:280103-307577 GCA_013396675.1 Eubucco bourcierii | reverse complement strand
CTGAGTTCTAGTCTGGGTCATTTTACAAGGGGGGGGGGGGGCAGGGAACTCCCAAACCATCACAGGCAGGTTCTCTCTGTTCAAGAGCACATTGAAAATGTTGTTGCAGAGATGTCTGTTCCAGCTCACTGGTTAATATTGCCAGTGGATTTTCTGGACACCCAGTGCATTTTGAAGGCTCTCTGCTGCTTAGGCCTGTGGCATTTTTAATACTGGCATGTTTTCACTTTATCCTCTTAAGAGAAATATTACACAGAATGGAAGGAAGGGCAAATCCTGTAAATCTAAGCATCAGTTCTGAAATGCCATGTATTTATCTGTTCCTCTTTTTAGATAACTGCATCTGGAGATTTTTCTTCATCAGTCAAAGATATACAAGGAGCTTTCTTCAGAGAAATATCTCTTTCTGATTTATGGAAGCAGACTGGGTATAATTCTTCAATGATGAAAGTAAAAGAACTAAGGAGTAGCCAGGTAAAAATTACTGTGCAGCTCCCACTCCACTGCAATTTAGTATGACTGGAAAATAGGAAGAGCATTGTAATACACATGTTCAAGGTAAAAGAATTGACTGGCAACTGGTAACTAGGTAAAAGAAATTAACTGCCACAAATACCTTGATATAAACAACCAGAGATCACTTAGAGCCTAAGTAGTATTATGAGACAATGTTACAGAAAAGAAAGCATTAATATGCAGCATTTAGAAGTCTTCAGTATTCTGCACATAGATGTTCTATTTCCAGTACTTTATAGGAGATATTTGCATCTGCAGTCAACCCCTGTCCAGAGAGGTGCAAGGTTGGACCAGGTGATCTCCAGAGATCCTTTCAAGCCAAAGTTATTCTGCGGTTGCATGCTATGGAGATGTTCAACATCATCCCATAATGCCAATCACTGATGTCTTGTGAGGAGTAAATTCAGCACTGGATGTCAAAGCTTATGGTTGGCCAGGCTGGACTGCAGAAATGCCTTTAGAGTACATAAGAGAAGTTAAGCATACAAAAGCTTTACAGTAGCTATTGCACCTTGCAGTTGAATTACCCAGGCCTAACCTTAAATCTATTGGTTTTTATTGCAGGCTTTGTATCTGTATGAATTACTGTCTAAGGAAAGCTCTCCTGCTGACCTTCTCAGGTATGGGCAACAGCCTCTCTGGACATGGGGTTTAAGCCTAGTGTTGTGATGAGTGACTGAGGTAAACATAAGATAGCACAAGATAACCACATAGTAATTATGTTTATTGATTCCTTGATACCAGAGGGTAATTCTCCTTCCTCATTGAGAAAGGGTCTTAAAATCTACACATTTTAAGGCTTAGTCAGTAGCTTTAAATATGATTACATTTTTGCCTCCAATAGCTCCTCAATTTCAAGAAACAGGAAAGAGAGGTGGTCAAGAAAGTGTATCTTAGGACATGGTTATGGGGAGTAAAGACTAGATCCTGCTTAAGTATTCAAAAGATTGAACTTTGCTTTTCTTATCAGCACAGGACAGCTTGTGAAAGGAGTAACTTGTCAGTTCATTGAAAGTATGGGCACAGAGATGTTTGTAAGCAATTTTAAATTCTTTGAGAGCAATCTTCATCTGCTTTCTCCACATCAGGTAAAATCCAAATAAGATTTTGTGTGCATAAACCACTCCATAGACAAATTGTACATAAATCAGGATTTTTGGTTAACTCTGTTTTCATTTTTTTTCCAAAACTTTGGATGTCTGAACTTGTCTGTTAACATATCTCAATTAGATCTTTTATGTGTGGAATTGGCTGTTATACTTCATTTTATAGGCTGGATGTCAGGGGGAAGTTGTTGCCAGAGAGAGTGATTGGCATTGGAATGGGCTGCCCAGGGAAGCGGTGGAGTCACCGTCCCTGGAGGTGTTCAAGACAAGCCTGGATGGAGCACTTAGTGCCAGGGTCTGGTTGATTGACTAGGGCTGGGTGACAGGCTGGGCTGGGTGAGTTTGGAGGTCTCTTCCAACCTGGGTGATTCTCTGATTCTGTTATTTTGATCACTTCATTTGTCACTTAAAAATGGCATGAAATTCCTGCAGTCCTTCTAACTGGGTAATTTGTGAGTGATCTCTTTGGAAATATACACAAGTTTTGAAACCATGCAAATGTTCTTATGCACACAAGTAATAGGATGTACAGAGAAAAAAAACCTATGCTGCTTAAAAGAGCCAAAGAAAAATGCTCTCTGAAAAGTTTTATATATCCTAATTTATAACTGTATTTTCTTCTTCAAAATATCCAAATGCCTAACATCTTACATTTTTGGTTGCTTTTAGATTAATTGTTTGGCTTGGAAGTTTTGGGAAGTCTCCAACGCATCTATTCCTCCCTTCCTCTTATTGGTGCTCCCGTGAGTTACATCTTACTACACCTTAAGTTACTGCATTTGTAGCAGTACACTCAGAGTAATCCCTCTGAGCAACCTCCTCAGTGCTAAGAAAGCTGATGGTCCCTACAAATGGTGATTTATAGAAAGTGCTTGCTGACTGCAACCAAAGTCTGTGCTGACTGACAGCTGCTAATACCTGATGGCTTTTAATACAGCTCATTTTTGTCACAGTTGTGGATTCCTTTGATCCTGGAAATCAGTCCCTCTCGAAGCCCTCTGTGTGCCAACTGAATCATGATGCAGTGGTGTGGCAGCAATAACAGAGTTTGTAATATTGCTGCTTTGTGCTGTTGCTGATGGCAGCACTTCTCTGGCCTGGCTGATTTATAGTTTTTGAAGTCTAGGCTTGTCTCTGAATTTTTCTGTCATCACAGATTTTGTGAGTCTGGTTGTGGGTGTACAAAGGTCAGGCTCTGGTCAGGTTCTGATACCATTTGAATTCTTCCTGCAGGTCTGAGTACCTAGAGTATGTTTCAGACCCTTTGTGTGTCCCTTTCATTGAAAGTCTGGGGAAGACTGAGATGGAGCTTTTGAATCCAGGCCTTCACAAAAAGAACAGTGTCCTGCAAAAAGTGCAGGAGTGCTTGGTAGGTATGGCTAGGAGGGGTCAGCAGTGGGAGGGAGGCAGCTAACAACTAATCTGTAAGTAGGTACTGACAATTCTGAAGTAAGTGATAGTGGTTGATTAGTTTTCTCTCTATTGTCATGTGGTGGATCACAAAGTTACCTTGCCTACCTGTGCTCTCATTCTGCATGCACACACTCACAGTCCCCTCTATACACACAGCAACCTGAGGCACAGGCTGCTCTGCTCTGTGTGTGCAGTGAAACCACAGCTGGTGTGCTCTGGGAGCCCAGTAACTCAGCATGCTCATTTCTTCATCCTCACAAGCAAGAGCAGCTTAGGCTCACCTAGCTCAGACAAGTTCTTGGTGCCAAGGTCCCAGGCAACCTGCTGTAGCTGACCTGCTTTGAGTAGGGGCATGGGCTGGGTGACCTCCAGAGGGCCCTTCCAAATTCAGCCATTCTGGGGCTCTGGTTGCACATATTCCTGCACTCCATTTCATATAGTAATGTCAGTCACCATCTATGTAAGTTCTTGACTTACCCCATCTGTGTTCTTATGCTTTTTTAATGTACTGGTTTGATTTTATTGTTCCCTGCCTAAGGAAACCTTTTTATAGCTTCCTTAACAATTTTTTTTGGCTCCATTCATGTTACAAAGTGTTCTCATGGAATGTGGTTGCTGACCACAGGCAACTGGCCTGGAGCTGACCCAGTTGCACCTGGAGCTGTTTCCCCTCTCTCCAAGCTGTCCTGTAGGGCTGTGGGTGGCACAGGAAGCTCTGTGGGAGAGGTGCTGGTACCAAGAGGATTTTGTGATTTCTGCTATCTGGGAGCTGCAGCATTTGCTGGTTTTTAGGGGAAAGTAGTTCTTTGACATAGTTGTGAATATTCATGTCCTTATACATAGTAACTGACTGTATAATGCTGAGTGTTTTGGCACCTGCCTTAGGAATGGGAAACTCTTCAGAGCTAAGGCTTCTGAGAGCAAGAACGTGTGGACCCTTGGCCACAAGGGCCTTGTGAGGAGTCTGCAGCCAGGCAGAACTGCACCACCTCTGCAGGTGCTGGATGGTCACCTGGATATAGAGGTTGAGGCAGGAGATTGAGTTGTAAATATTTGTTAGATGTGGTTCAATATGGAATGAGTAATACACTGAAAGCTCTGACCAGGGCTTATTGAATACCACCAGTGGCACTGGGAAACACAAAAAAGGACAAAGCAGTCTCTGCAAAAATCAGAAATGAAGCTGCCAGTGAAAACTGTGTGTCTTTGTTCCTTAAAGGGTCACAGAGCTTACAGGGGTTGTGATGCAGCTGAGTGATAACAGGGCAGGACCAAGACTGGCTCTGCCAACGAGGTTAATGCTTCTTGTTTCAGAATAACTCCGTCACTGATGAATATGATGTTGACCTACTTGGAAATCTAATCTGCCACTTACCTCCAGCCTTTCTACATGGCAGAATGTCCCTGAGGGCAATGGCAACAGCCCTCCATCAATTCAAACTCTGCCAACACCTCAGCCACGAGCAGAAGATTGAAATTAAATACAAACTCCTCAAGTTATATGGGTAAGGTATTGGATATACCTCTTTGTTTATGCTGATGGTTAGGCCATGCAAATGCCAACTGTTTGCTTTGCCCAGATACAGCTGCAGTGGAAACAACACAAAGCAACTTCTGTCACTGCCTGAGCTTGGGGTCTTTGTCCACTAGAATGACATTTCTGTTCTTGTGTGTAACATGATAACTGGAACTAAATGCACGCATGGCTTAAGTGCCAGAGGAAAAGGAGAAAATGTCTAATGTGGGAGGAATGGCAGGCAAACAGACTCTGGCATGGCAAGAGAAAGGGTATTACAGGCAGAGTACAGTGCAGGAATGCAAAGAATGGGAAAATGGTAGTGGGATGGTGAGTGTGCTGGTGTGAGTAGAGAAATAAAGCCTGCAAGCACCTGTGACAGTGAGAGCGAACTAGAGGGCAAAGCAGAGTCTGGATGAGATGGCCCAGCAGCCTTTCCAGCTGAATCTGAGAACTTCCAGTGTCAGGGACTCCTCCACTTCCCCATGGCAGATACTCTGATAGCTGATTGTCCTTGTGAAAGTTTTTCCTCTTGTGTCTAATCAGAATCTCCCTGGGAGGAACTTGTGCCCGTTACACATTTTCCAGGTGACTTTTCCTAATAAGGGAGTCTCCATCTTCTTTACAGCCACAGCAGAATTTTGGTTGCAAGCTGACAGAATTTTCCAAACTCTTTCTTCAGCTCCCCAAACAACTGGACAGCTGAAACAACATTAGATGTTGGACCATTCATACCCCTGCTGTCAAAAGGGGAGCTAAATGTCCTTGCTGAAAAGGTGTGTTTTTACTATGATTTTTAAATGTTAAGAATATAATGTTAGTGGAAGTTGGCTTTGTGGCTGTCATAAGGCAATGGAAATTACATAACTTGAATGCTAAACCAGGTAGATGATTCTCTGGCAAGGAGCCATGGGCTAATGTCTCACAGATTCTTGACTCCACCAAAATTTCTGAGATTTCTTCTTGCAAACAATGGTACTACAGACAATTATTTGCATAGACACAGGGAAAATTGTACATTGTCATGCAGAAAATGTGACAAAGGTGCATTCAGAGTGGTCAGACTCAGACATTTCTAGTACCTTGCAGTGTTGTTTCCTCCATTACCCTTCCTCACAACCATGAAAGTTGTGTTTCTTATCCTGTTAATAATGGGATTGTGCTAATCAAATGAACATTTGCTCATGTAGCCCTTTGCCCTAGGGCCAGGGTAGCACATGTCAACAATGACTGATAGCCTTAGCATTGCACTTTGTAGTTTCTTTGCTCTCTTTTGTTCTTATAATCTTAAATTTTTTATGGGTAGAAGTAAACTATACTGGAATGAGGAATTCATTGCTCAGCAGAAATATGCAAGCACAATCAACAACTTCCTCAGGAAATAATCTCTCTAACTGACCAAATAAAACAGGACTCTAACTGAAAGGAAGGTGTTTAGCAAGGTGGAGGAGAGAGGTCAAAATGAGCCTAAAATAATGGATGAGTTGAAGTTATGTCACATAATTTTAATTGGTTCCCTATGCTCAATTCTTATCTGGCAAATTTAAGACAAACAAAATAAAGTATTTGCCCTACTGCACACACTAAAGTGGTGGAACTCATTGCTACAGGCAGTGCTCTGGTGTCAGCAGAAGCTGACAGGGCATACAAGAAGGGGTGAGTATCACTCAGAATTTGTTTGTTTCTGATTTTTCCCCTCTCAGGCACGTACAATTGACCTTTCAGTAGCAGTCAGTTTACTCTCCTTTTCTGAAACATCTGCACAAAAAGGAAGGGACTGAGCTGTTACTAACCCCTACTTTGCTGAGGTCTTTCTCTGCAAATTGATTGGTTTTAAAAGGCACAAAGGCATCTTATTTATTCTTTCTTTCCTTTGGAAGTTCCCAGATATCATTTTGCAAATAGCAAAGACAACTGGACCAATTTCTTCATCTGAAGAGCTTCTATCAACTGTGTTTGAATCCATCTCCAATGCCACTGCCAGCACTGACTCATCTCTCACCAGACCAGGTCAGTATTTCACCTGATACCTCTGCAGAGTGACAGATTTACAGTGGTGCCATTTGGGGCTGGGAACATGCAGTTCCAAAAGACTTTTTTTTCCTCCTTCCACATCAAATGTGTTCTCAGAAGCCAGACAGTAAAAAGTCAAGCATCAAGAACCTTAGAGGTGCAAACTTTGGCAAAAACCAGTGAGAGTCTTCGTTCTGTTGCCTGTAGTTGTCTGATGCATCAAGCAATTGCTGAAACAATTTCATTACAGGATTGCATGGTGAAGCATCTCATAGAATGTTCCTGAATGCACAAAGTAAAAAAAAAAATTAAAAAAAATAAATTATTTGAATTGGAGGCTTTGTTTATTTTTACTTTTGGGTTTTTGTTTTGTTTTTTTGTCTCTGCAATCTAAATGAAAATCCTTGCACTGAAAACCTGTTAAGGTGACCAGTTACTGCTGTGCCAGAAGATTGCACATAGTTAATCCTTTGCCAGACAGGAGCATATGTTGACTGTTTTAAAATCTGACACTGGTGGTACTGTGTTCTGTCTGTCAAAATGGACAAAGGTTTTGTCATCTGAAAGGTATTTTAATTAGCAACCAATCAAATTATTAGACTCTCTGATGAAAAATGGGTCATTCTTTTTCTATGAGGTATGTTGAGTATAATCTATTATTACAATAACTTTCTCTTACCTGAAGCTCACCCAAGCAGGATTTTTAAGCTGTGGCATCCTGTGCCATGGAAAACAACCTTGCTGTGGGAGAGGCTTTGGAAAAGTGCTGATGGGAATTGATACCCCAGCAATTTCAAGGAGTTTGGTAGTCTGCCTTTATGGCTTGGAAAATGTCCCCCTTGTGCCTAACAAAACACAGGTCCGAGCTCTCAGCAAGCCCTCAACCACCATGGAGATCCATCTGCTGGTGTAAGAGCAGCTCTAAGTGATGACTGGATGTATCTGGGAATTAATTTGCTGGTGTAAGAGCAGCTCTAAATGATGACTGGATGTATCTGGGAATTAATTTGCTGGTGTAAGAGCAGCTCTAAATGATGACTGGATGTATCTGGGAATTAATTTGCTCGTGATAGAGCTCTATTCATACACAGAAAAATGCAGAGGGTGTTCTGCAGAGTTGTATTTTTGCACAGCCTGAAAAATCCCCATGACCTCTGTTGCTCAGAGCAGCCATTGGACAATTAGCATGCTGTAAGAGAGCAGAACTGAAGTGGTGGAATAGCATCACCATTAGTCCATCTGTATGCATTCCTCGATCAAGGGAACCACTGGATCATAGATCGGCCACAGGACCAAAGGTTTAGCACAAGGTGTTTCAGTATGCTGGTGCTTTACATGTGCTTTTCTAGGCCTGGATCACAACAAGGTAATGACAAAGACCTCTTTAATCAGAATACCTCACATTCAGTGCTGTCACAGAGCTGTCTCATCTGCATTGCAAGACTGATAGCAGTCTGCCGGCAAAGCTAATGATCTTTGTCAAAGGTCTCGGCTCCAAGGCTGTGGAGGTTTTCCATTCTTCCGGTGCACAAGCTCAGCTGCAGGGGAGTCTGTGAGCTGAAAAATTGAAGGATTGTTTATGCTAGTCTAAGAAATTCTTCTTGAGGTTCTCTTACAAAACATAATCTTTCCAACTTCACACAACTCACGTAGTGGTTTCAGCGAGGAGTGAAGTTTTATGGCTGATTTGCTGGTCACTAGAAAGCTGGATGTTAGCAAAATGTTTCTAGAAAACCCTAATGCTACCAACCTCCTATTTTACAGTTCCTGCAATCCAGTTCTGAGCTAATACTAGTAACAGAAACAGTTACCAGTGACAGAGTTCTTACATTTGCGTCTGTCAAGATGAAAAGGAAGGTGGTGATGAAGGCAAGGTGGAACCTGTAAGGCAAAACTCAGGAATCTGTCTGAAGTGCTACCAGAAAGTAGTGGCAGTGCTGGAAAAAGAATTCAAGCTGCTTACTTAAAGCACTGAGATGTTATAGTTTTATATGTATAAAATATATTCTTCCTCAAACTAAGTGTGATGCTGCAACGAAACGCAGAGTCAAGCAGCCCGAGACACAGGAAACAGAGTCAGAAGTCCTAATTAGTATTTCCCTCTCTGTAATGGTGCCAGTGTGTTACAAATAACGAAATCCACGTTTTATCCAAGAACGCAAACTATTGGATTTTCATGGCTTAGGGAAGGGCACTGCGTCGCGTCCGGAGGGGTAGTATTTACATGATAAAAGCTGACCTTTTGCGACAGGGAAAAGCGAAACAATGCAGCTTCACAAGAGGGCGGTGAAAAGGGAGAGCAGAACATCAGCTGGTACAGTGGAAGCTGAACAACATTTTCGTTTGCTCAACAGATTCAATCTTTTCAGTGTTCTACCCACTGCTGCAGCTTCCTTTGATGCCAATAAATCCCTCCTCTGCTCCTTTCAAAGTACAAATCTACTTTGTACGATCTTGCTTTATTTATCTGGGGGAGCTTAGCTCAGGCACAGCATCTGTGAAATTCTTGCCTTTTGCTGGTAATGACCATGTCTGAAGACATGTAGGGATTATTTGCTGTAGATAATTGTTTAATAAGTTTTCCCTAAATTAGTGACAAGGGAGAGAGCAATAAGCAACCACATTAGGATCCTAATTTCTGTGTTGCGTCAATATTAGAGGTAGATTATGCCAACAAAGAGCAGCATTTGTTAAAAGAGTGCAAAATGTCTCATTTGATCATGCATAGGGCCAGAACCTGAGCATACAAAAGATTTTTAAATGGAATCTGTCTGTCCAAACAGTTCTGTTGTAAGGGAACAGCTCACTCTAGATCCTGACATTTTAACAACACGCTTGACATAAAGAACAAGCACTGTGCTTCTCTGACACATCCAGCTTCTGTCTTCACCTTCTTTAAATGTCAGGCAAGTCTTACAAGGCATACATCTTTGTCAGGCTGGTTCAGAGGGAAAGAACCTCTCATGTCTGTTACTTTCCAGTCTGGCTTCACGTGTGCTGCTCAAAAGTGAAGTTTATTCAGCTGTACCCTTTTTTGGGGGAACAATGACATAGCTGTATGGAGACTTCCACCAAGGGCATCCCAGAGATTTGCATTTCATTCTTACTCAAGCAAGGCTCCCAGTGTGTGATGGTATTACCTGAGAATAAACCCTTGCCTGAATCTCGATGCCTTTAGGGAATATGACTTGAAAGAAGCTTGCAGGATATTGGTTACCTTTATTGCACACATCCAGATTTTAGCTTTGTTGTGGCATCCTATATTGTAACTGTTCAGAAATATGTCTACTCCTGTTTTCTTCCCCAGCATGCACTGTCTTTGGAGGACAAAGAATACAACATTTCTTACAGGTTAGACAAATTCTACTTTTTATATCCAGGGTGTTAATGTAAATACTTAAATAAATTATTTAATTGCAAGGTAATGTAATTTATCAGCATCACATCGGCTGCAGTTAATTCATAATCCATTACTCAGATCTCTGTATTGCTTTGATTTATGTTTTCAGTCCTGCTCTTTGACTTTTTTTTTTCCAGATTGCCTGGGAACCAGAGTGCCTTCTTCAGAAGAAATTATTAAATTAGAGGAAGCAAACATGTTTTGGTCAGTTCAGGAACTGAAATGCATGGACACAGGCACTTTTGACAAAAATGCGGATCTTCTTGGGACTGTCTCAGGTTTTAATAGCTCCCAGCTTATTGCCTTGAAGGAAAGAGCCCAGCAGGTAACTGTCCTCTCTGTGGAGGAAAATTAAATCCATGATTTGGTTTGCTTTTATTGAACTGTGTAGTTCTAAAATAACTCTGCTATGGCAGTGTCACTGCTGCTGCAGGGAACATCTCTTGTTTATTGGGAGAAGAATGTGGGATGGTGATAGAAGACTATTGCCCTTGCTTTAGAGTTAACAGGCAAGAAGTTCTAGGCTACTGGCAGATGAAAAACTTCAGTGCTTTTATTTTTGAATTGCTTTTCTATTGCTTGCTTCTCACTTTTCTTTGATAAAAGAAAAATCAGGAAGCACTGCTGTAGGCTGTTGATTGGCCTGCTGAGAATTAAGCTCAGAGTGTTAAACTGTCTACACCAACATTAAATATAGTTTATAGATTACAGTGATGTAAAACCAGACTGGCTGGGAAAGGCTGTTATTAGTTGAATAAAGCTTCTTCTCCCACCTTCCTGTCACAGCCAGGGACAAACCCATCAGCAGGAAATTTGAGAGAGAAATAAACCCCTGCATTTAGTCTGCCTGGACCAGGATGGCACTGGCGAGTGCACGTTGCAGAAACACAGCAGATGGAAGACCTCTGTCTTTGCCAGGCTGTAGATTCATGGAGAGGAGCAAGGCTGCAGTCTCAGCTCTCTTCACCACTCCTGCAGTATCTGTTTCTTTTAGAATACAGAAACACAGCTCCACTTGAGCTCCTCAGAGATGGCTCTGCCCCAGGCTCAGCTCCTATGTGTTGCCCATGCTGCTGCTGCAGCAGTGCAGGAGGCCAGAACTAAAACTTCTCCCCATCCCACACTGCAGCACAAGGCTCTGTGCCAGAGTACTCGGAGCAGAGTGTTGTGCTGGGTTCAGTTCAGCATTCTGTCTCTGGGGTAGAGCATCAGCAAAGTGGGCTGAGAAGTGCTATCATGGCCATGTGTGGGCTAGGAGAGAAGTCAGACTTTGCTCCATCCCTGTTGTTGGTTTTGCCACTCTTCTCTGGGGGGTGATTTCTTGATGCTTAATGGCTGCCTGTGCTGGTGGTGGAAGCACACAGGTAGTGTCCCACATGCAAGCTTGTTTCAGCAAGGAAAAGCCTTAGGGTGCAGTAAAACAAGGTGTTTTGGTTGCAGCAAACCCAGAGGTGAAGAGGTTGCCAGGTCCAACCTATCTTTTAACTTCCTGTCACCAGCATCTGCTGGAGGTTATCTGCTCTCTACTTCCATCTCTGCATGGCTACTACTCTGTAAGCTTGTTCTGTCAAAGTGATCCAATGTATTAGAAGTCCCTTTTAACCTACATCAGATCATTCTGACAGAATGAAGTTAGGAAACATCTGTAAGTGCAGTTGGCTCCAAGTAGTACTAGCACAGATGCTTGGAGATGAGGACTGTGACCTGTGGAGGGAAGCAGAAGCAATGGAAAAGGTGGACCTGGAGAGCATCTTCTCAGAGCAGCAGCTGCAGCCAAAGCAGTTGATCTGACCATGACTTTTGGGTAGATAAGGCAAACAGTTGAGTTTTTAGCAGTGAAGCTCAGTTTTTAAAACTCCTGAAGTGCAGGCACTCAGAGAAGTAGCAGTAACCACAATTCCAAAAGCAGGTGGTGACTCTCAGCAATCCTGTCTCTACTGCCTTATTGCAGCAGGACAATAATCAACTGCATCAAATGCATTCTTCCCAAGAAGACCCAAGGCACAAAGACATGTGGGTAGGAAAAGGGAAAAAAAAATATGATCCTAGAAGAAAATGAAAACAGTGCTCACTTGAGATGGTGAGAACTAAGGTATTTTGCAGCAGAGCAACATAATGGCATACTTACAAAGTGAATACACTCATGTCCCAGCTGTATCCACTGTAAAGATACACAGGGCTGTAGTGCAATGAATGAAAGTATATTCTGTGTGTGAGTGTTTGTAAGACAGATTGCTGCTAGACAAAGACAGGCTTCCTATGTATTCATTTGGAAAATGCAATACAGTGTTACACTGAACATGAAGCTGGAGGACTCGGAGCGCGGGCAGAGCCCTTTGAGGCAATGTGCATAACATGCTGTTATGTCGTTAACTAAAGGGCATCTTTAATTAAAGGTCTGATTAAGCCAGCTTTAATTTCTCCTAAATTGATTGATTTCCCCTAAAAGAAACCCTGTACTACTCGTGGTCCCAAACTAATTCCAAAAGTCTGCTTATCAGATTGTGTTTTAATGAAAGTAAGAAGCTTAGCTCACTTGTAAGTGGAAGGCCTCCAAGCTCTGCGATAGCAGCAGATGTATGGGGCTGTAGTCTCTAGGTGAGGAAGGACAAAGCAGTGTTTCAGTGTCCTGTGTTGTGTTATTTATATCATTATGTCTGTTATTTATATCACTATGTCTGAGGTTTCATCCAGCACTGTCAGATAATACTATTTATGAAGTACTCCAGATTCTGTAGTTTATGACCTAGATCAGGAAATGGCCACACAACGTTTTTAACTGCCTGTGTTTCACGTATCTAGAGAAGGTAATGCTTTAAAATTGGGCTAATGCTTTTTACTAGCTCTTTTCTTTGGAAAAGATGGAAATTTCCCAGGCTTAGATGCTGCTTCTGTTTCTTTATGGCATCGTAAAACCAACATAAAAGGTCCAGTGGAAACTCAGTCTGCAGGTACAAGTCCAGCAAAGCATTTTTTAAGCAAATCCTTAACCTGAGAGTCAGAGTTGAGAGAACAGCCCAGAGGTCCTGCAGCCGCTCGCTGGTGCACAGACCACAGCTCTGTGTAAGGAGTGTTCTCATTCCTGAGGTCTGGCCTTTTTCTCATGTTTTATGCTGGTTGCACAGCTTCATATGTACCTGAAATTAAAACACTGTTAGTAGGCAACTGTAGAGATACTCCTCCAGCTTTGACCTCTGCAATTTTCTGGACAGCAGTTAAATGCTAGCCATCCTTTTGTGTGCAAAGGGGCAGGTTTTGGGTACTGGGACTTTTAAAACCAAGGAGTTTGAGAATGGTGTGTACAGAGAAAGATTCCTAATGATCTAACAGACATTAATGAACCTCTCCTAAAGGTTTGGGGATCACTGCAACACTGGAGAAGTTATCATATCGTTTCCCTGGGCCGCATTGCCCTGGCACTCACCGAACGTGAAATCCCAGAGCTGGATTTGCATTCTATTGACACCATTTCTGTGCTTAGTCAGCAAACAGAATGGACTCTTACCCAGGTGAGTATGTTCTGGGGTGTACTCCTGGTAAAAGGCACAGGATTCACACCCTTTGGGACTGAAGTCCTGGAACTGCCTAGGAAACAGATACAGCAATCCACATTACATCCTCCAGCTGTTCAGTGGCTCTGTGCCCAGGGAAAGTGGGCAGGTAGGTCTGGACTGATGTCTGCCCAGCTCCTGGCTTCCCTGGTGAGGTGGCCAAGATGACATCAGTCACTGTTAACTGTGGTGCTGATGAGTGTGTTCTTTACAGCTCACCCATGACGTTGTAGAAAGGATTTAGCTGCTCCTCACACTGGCCTCAGAGTAGACACTACTGCTAGGAAATGCTAGCTCACCCTGACTAAGAGTAATCACTGAAGGGGTAGTATGCCCCCCAACCTCAGTATCCACTGTCCTAGAAGCCTAAATTACTAGCAAAATACTCCTTTCATCTTCCCTTCCTTGAACAACTTCTAGTCGTGTCAGTGGAGCTTGCATAGTAAGAGTTAAAAGCTTGCATTTCTGCGTGCAGTGGCACTACATTTCTGTGACCCGTGCTGTGGCAGCTTCTTGCTTGCACAGATGCTAGCGTGGTGGCAGCCAGCTTTGGCAGAATATCCCAAATCTGTTTAACAGGTTCTTGTTATGAAGAGCACCGTCAGAAGGAAGCACTTGTATTGTACAATACTGCTTGGCTTGTGTGGTTTCCTGCTGTCAGTAATAACAGCAAGTTAAACGCAGCTCATCCTGCCTGTCTTCAGTTGTCTAAAATTCAGAGAGCTAGTTTAAGCTAGTCATTTGAGGCTCAGCTTTGTGGATAGATTAGGAAGTCTTGGGAGATGCTTGTTGCTGTCACTGACTTTGGAGGATGCCTTTGTGGCAGGCTTTAGCTAGACAAAGAGTTTCTAAATGGTTAGTTTAGGCTGAGTACCATCCTAAGTGATGTAGGCTTGCAAAGGCATTTTGATACCTGTATCCTATTCACATGTGAAAATGAATCCCAAAGACAGGTCACCACCTGTATAGGAGATTTAAATAAGACAGGACAACCTGACTATTAGAAAACCTGAAAATTTCATATTGATCCCCTTGAGTGCTTTTTGTTTCTTCTGGCCGTGTCATTGAACGGGACAGGTCTGCTGGATGATTCAGCACCTCTTTCTCCGGGCATAGTGCTTCCTTGTGACCCAGCAGAAGAGGTACAGAGTGCTTTCAAAGCACTTGCACTTGTCAAGTGGTTGTGTAACAGTGCCCTGTTTAAGTGTCACATACAGGTGGTGACAGTGCTCCTCCTGAAGGTGGTGGCACAACTCCAGTTCCTTACACTGGGGAGGCTCAGAGTTACATACTGCCCAGAGTCTCTGGTAAGATTTCAGTTAGTAACAAACCCTTCAGTCATGTTTACTCTGTTGTGCATAACATCTTACTGCTTTTGTAGGCAAGATCTATTTTGCAAGGTTTTCTAGAAGACTCTGGCCAGACAATCAGCACACTGAAAAGCTTTGATTTGGTTGGCCTGGGAGCTATTCTCTGTGCTTTGAACTCTACAGAAATCCTGTCCATAAGGACTGCTGAATTCAGGTACTGTGCTCAATACCTAATGAAATCTTTGTCAGTATCTCTATGGATAAAGTGTAGTGTTTGCTTTCAATGTTTCTGGAGCCTAAAAGATACTTTTTAACATCCTGAATGATTTTAGAAAGGCAGTAGCTGTTATGGAAAGTGTACACTAGTTGCTCAAAATGTATTCTATCTTAGGGTTCCTCTGCCATTTAAGTATCGTATTGAGAAATCCAGGGGGTTGCTCAAAGCATTAAACATTTTTATGCAACTTAAATTGAAAATAGGTTCAGAGTCTCCTTACAGCAGATTAAATGTATTCCAGGCATATTTAAGCACTGCATGTGATCACAGCATGTGTTGTTAACCTCATTGCCTTTTGCAGTGCTGCTGTTGCCAGAATTGGCCTGCTGTTTTGTAGCACTCCTGTTCTCAGGCAGTTTAAGAAGATGACAGAATCTGTGTTTGGTCCTACTACCAGTTGGAATGGCTCTGTTTTACAGGAAATTGGTACTATAGCAGGTAACAAAAGTCAGACTCCAGATGGTGATGGTTCTGAAGCATTGTTATTAAGCATTAAGAGGTGGGTTCACATAATAGTATGTTTTTCTAGACTGGCAAAAGGTATTTCTTTTAGAGAAGAGTCACCTGCAGGGATCAACATCCAGAAATGTCACTACCACTGTGGTGTGCTCCATAAGGTTCTTTGAATCTGCTCAAACCAACCTAGGGGAGCACAGATTGAAGTTATTTGGGTCCTGCAAGTCTGAAAGGTAAATCCAGGAGGGCAAAACCCGTGAGGATTTCAGACCCACTCACTATTTGCCACCTCTGCTGCTACAAGAGTGGCTGTATTTAGTTGGAGCAGTGCTATCACTGACCAAGCATCCTGCCTCCCAGCAGTGTAAATAATGGGCTGCTCAGGGAAGAGTGAAAGAGCAGGATTAGGCTGATGTGATACTTCTCCAGACTTAGAGACTTCCTGAGCCAGAGGCCACACACAGTTTTGTTCATGGATTTTTTTTCCTTGTGATCATTTAACTGCACATTGAACTCTCATAAATTTTAGCATCCCTGATGCCTGCAGCAATGACTCAACACTGTAAGTACCTAATGGGTGAAGAAGTAGTTCCCACTGCATGCTTATGCTCCCTAATCTTTCATTAGAAGAGACTATGAACCAGCATCCCCTGATAACACTGCTTATGACTGCATTGATTTTGATCATTGTCTCTTTTCCAAGATAAAGTAACTTAGGTAGAGTACATTCCATAGCAATGGTTAAGGTCAGATGGTTTGTAATGCTGGGATATAGTGAAACAAAACAGAAAAAGAACCAATATCCCTCTCCATTACACACAACAGTAAACATTTGCTAGATTATTTTGTATAAATGCTTTAAAATGTTCCTTTCTTTAAAAAAACCCAAAAAAACCCCAAACCCAACACTGAGTATTGTTCCTATTGGCTTTTTTTGGTTTTTAGGTGGTTTGAATGAGGATGAATTAAAAGCTTTTGATGAAAATTTGATGCCCTATTTTCAGCCAAGAGCAATAAGACTTATACCTCCTGAAATTTTCCAAGTAAGAGCTCAGTTAATGAAGAAGTAACTGAATTTCTATTGGGTTTACTCTACTGTAAATAAACAGCAGCATTGATCCATATTTTGGTTTTGAGTTTCGACAAGAATTTTTCTGTGGTTTGTTAAGTGAGAGGCAGTCAAGGACCTGAAACATTTGTGATGTCCATAAAATGTGCTAGACAAGCTTTATTTATTCTTCAGAATGCAACCCAAGACAAAACCAAAACCAAAACCAAAGATCTTGCTGTCAGGAAGCAGGGAATGGACTCTCTTCTTCCAACACTATGCTCAGATCGGAATTTTCTTCTCTGATTATTAGCATTTGCAAGGATGCTATCATAGCTATGAATTTCTTTACTGACTGTGTAAGGGATTTTTTTTATTATCCTAAAATCTGGCAGCATTCTCCTGAGTTAGCTCTGGAAAACAGATTGTTGAGGGAGCTACAGATCGGAAAGGAATTACATCTAATTACCGCAGCTCTGAATGCCGACCAGGAATTGAAATGTGAATCTCGAGATCAGTGCCCCAGACTTTATTTGACTTGGTGACAAGATTAATATTCTGCCTTGGCTGGTCTCTTTCAGATGCTTGGGCAAGAAATGTGCTTACAGACAGATGAGCTAAACAGATAGTTAACTGTGTCAGCTCCCATAAAAGAGAAAAACTCCTTGAACACTAACTGTTCTTCACAGTACCTCTGACAGTTTAGATAAGCCTGGAATGTCCTTAGTGAAACAATTTATTTGCAAAACAGGCAGAACTGCAAATCTATAGCATCTTGTAGAACTTCTTTGCCATAGCAAATGTTTTTGTTAGTGAGAGTAGCAATGATACTACGAAATGTGCTTAACAAATAACAGCAAGAGTTGTCTCTGAAAGATTCAAAGCCGATGTTGGGCTTACATTGGGTTTCTATAGCTTCACTTTACAACTGTGTACATTATTCCAGTTCTGAGTTGTGAAAAATTGTCGTTGAGTTAAGAAGAGGCTCAATTCAATATTTCTAGGCCTGCAGGCATTCACGTGAGTTTTCTTATTTTAAAAGAGCATGCCATCTGCTAGACAATGAAAGATTTGGAAGGCTTTGCTCCATTCTCTGACCTACTTAGAAGGGGCATTGAGTCTTTCTAAAGTAGAACCTGGGTGTAGAACTGTTGCAGCAAAAAGGCTTGTTGTGTAGGAGGGCTAAAATTCTTGTGACTGCAGCACCAGAGGAATCAAGCATGCCCAGCAGTGCAGGCATTACAAACTGCCTGACTGTATGTGATATAAGATAAATATATTACCTTATAGTAGCCTTCCAGTATCTGAAGGGGGCCTACAGGAAGGGTGGGGAGGGGCTATTGACAAGGTCTTGCAATGACAGGACAAGAGGCAATGGGTTTGAAGTGGCAGAGGGGAGATTGAAAGTGGATGTTAGGAGGAAGTTGTTTGCAGTGAGGGTGGTGAGACACTGGCACAGGTTGAGGGTGGTGAGACACTGGCAGAGGTTGCCCAGGGAGGTTGGGGAGCACAGAATCACCCAACGTGATCTTTGAGCTTTGACCTCCAGGGAGGTGTTCAAGGCCAGGTTGGATGAGGCCTTGAGTGCCGTGCACTAGTGAGAGATGTCCCTGCCTATGGCAGGGGGTTGGAACTAGATGATCTTTGAGGTCCCTTCCAACCTTACCATTCTGTGATAAATAATGTGAGATTATGACTGTCAAGTCTTATTTTTAAACACAAGGTTTAATATGATCACACTTGAAAAAAAAATCACTGAAAGAGAAATTAAATAATGAGATTAAAGCAGGAGGGTTTTTCATCCTACTGCTCAGCAGCTAACTATAATAAAAGGTCAAACATGGGTTCAAGTGAGGCTGCTTAGGAGCAGATATAAGGGGGAATAAATGAAAATGCAAGAGGATGTACAATGTCATCAGTCTTTGAACTAATCAGAAAATAAATGGATGGAAAATTAAAGTCCAGTGATGTACTGAAGAAGTGTCCAACAGAATGTTGACATAGAAAGCTTCTCAAGATGTCAGATCCCAGCAGCAAAGAGAAGGGTGAAATACAGGTGAATGGTCAGAGAAGAAAACAAATGCAGAACGTTTTTTTTAAGCTCTGTTGAGCTCTTCTATAGCAACTCAGTGTTGAAGGCTACTTCATTCTAAATGCAAGACAGTGCTGCCTTTGGATTCCTTACTTGCCTTATATAATTGCCAGTCTAAACCAATTTCTCTGGCTTTTATTCCTCCTAGGCATTGTCTGCAGAACAAATAGCAAACCTGGGCCCTGAAAATGCCGCCATGGTTACCAGGCTGCAGCGTGAGCTGCTGAATGCAGCACAGCTCCAGAGCCTTCAGCTGGCACTGGACGGAGCCAGGACAAGCCCCCCAGAGACACCAAATGGAACAAGCACTACCCAGGAGGTGCAAAAGCCAGCTCCAAGCGGTGAGTAGAGTCACCCCCTGCTGAGAGGGGAAGGACACAGCCACCAGTGGGGTGGGCAGTCTCACAGCATCCACCAGCATCAGACCTGTACTTTGAAGGTGGGCTACAGCTTTGTGGCTCGTGCCTCAAATGACATGCCTGACCAAGACCAACAGCAAGGGCAGTGGAAGAAGGTTGTGAGACAGCCTTAGCAGCTGTATGCTGCTAGTTGCATTACACTGTGATAAGTACTATCGGGTGTAAAATGTAGTCTGAAACAATGAGCTTTTCTCTCTCCTTCTTACCTGTACTCTTTGCCTGTATTTAAGGCAGGGCAGTTCATCTGTGGACCTTCAGATCATGACCATTTTCTGCAGCAGAACCTTATCTGCAGAGCTGCACATGGGAAAGGAGGTAGCACTGAGGTGGATCTTTATCCAGATTGTAGCAACCACTGAATGTTTTTTTCCTGCCATTCTCATCCTGTTTGGAGTCAAAGCCTCCTGGTACCTATGCTTCAGTGTTTTACCATGGTACTTCTCCATATTGCAGTTTATACTGAGCGAGTTATGCTGGCAAATATGTCAGTGGACATTTTACAATGAGTGAAAGTTTGTGCCCAGTCAAACCAGCATTAAGAACTTTTATCAGAGAGCAAATATTGTTTCTTCCATTGAGACCATAGGATGTTGAAGAAGAGAGAGGGATACTGAGCTTCTAAAACAGGAGTAAGGAGGGCTAAATTACTATGATGCCCTGTCTGGAATTAGAGCAGACTTTCCCAGAAGCGGTGCTCTCAGCCCAGCTCCCTGGTGTGTCAGCTTTTCCCTCTGCAGATATGCCAAAGGAGGAGTTTCCTGAGTAAAGATCACCTGAGTTCTTGAGCTTCTCATTCATTCTTTCTGTCTCTAGTACCACCCCTATGAAATGCTTCTCTTAAGACCTGTGTCTGTTAAACAGGAAATTGCCAAGATGGGTGGCATCTTTTGAGCAGCTGATTGTGACCATTCAGGTGCTGGACTTTGCTGCACTGCTTCGAGGTGGTGCAGATGAGACTGTACTGGATCTGAACTGTATGGTGACACAAAGACATAATGCTTTCTGGTTTTTAGGTGTTCCTTGTTTGAGTGGCTTTGGCATCTGTCTGTGTGCTGTGTTTATGCTGCACCTGCCTTTCTAAGTCCATGGCTGTTAAGATTGAGTAAGTTATCATTTCAGTAAGCTATGTAACAGAAGCACAGTTCACCTGTAACAGTGGTGGCTTAGCAGGAGCAAGACAAGGTGAAGGACTGTGGGACCATCTCCCTGTTTTGAATACAGAGATAGTAATTTCTGAATGATGTTTCTGTATTACAAAGGTGTGTTGTTGCTCTGTTGGACTGTCTTAGAACCTAAGCAAGGGGAAAGCACTTTAGCTTTACTTAAAACCAACCTTATCTAAAGTGTATTTAAAATTCCATGTAACACCAATCCATTACTGCATTGTTACTTAGAACATCTTGGTGTTAATCTGTATTTTGCCTTTTCCAGTCCCCTGATAAGATTTTATTTCACAAACACTTTGATAATCTCCAGTTAAAATAATGCTGCCACTGACTGTTACTGAATGTTACCATTTTGACAGGCTAAAATCTAACAAGAACCTGATAGCCTTAAGGTGTAAATTCTAATTAAGCAAACTAAATGTTTAAGTTTAGGACTGCAAATCAAGGTATGTAAAAAAATCTACATATCCTTTTTTATTTTCAGAGTCCTGGAGCTTGCAAAGGAGGTGCTAAAGACCTGCAGCTCAGCCTGAATCAAGGCTCTGAGATGCCCGAGCACAAAATGGTTAATTTCTTTAAGGGAACACCTTCATCTGCCATCATGATGTGAAGTATCCTCCTACCCTACTTTTACTATTAGCAACTAGCAGAGGATTCCTCTAAATCCTTCAAAGAACTGTTAAAAGTGGAAATGGTTTATCTGTCTCATGAGGAAATCAGTGGGAGATATGCTTATGTGTTAGAGACCCAGGGGACAGGTGGCAGCTATTTGGAGGCTGCTGCACTGTCCCTGGGCTGTTTGCACTGGCCGAGTGGGTCACACTGTTCTATCCAGCAGGTGGCTTTTCTTCTTACACTTGGAGTGTACATTCCTCTGGACAGGGGATGTCCTTCTGTCTGAGGTACTAGAAACCAGACTAAAAGTTACTGCTCTTACAATAAAATAACTTCTCCTCTGGGCTTCTGGTTTAAATCCTGCTCAGATAAGAAGTAGTGACATGTTCTTATAATATAAGGCACTGCACAAAATGTAGCTCCCCGTGGCTGTATGTACTCAACACACAACTGTTGACACAGAGGGCATTGCCAGTGCTGTTAGGGTTTCATGTGACAAGATGCACCGTGGAAACCTGCTTATGTTCATCAAGAGTTAGTCCTTTCACTTTGGGCAGGGTCCAAGTGTACATCTGGGAATAGCAAGGGACACCTACTCCTGGGAGTGTCAATGCAGTACCTTCCACAGCTCCATCGGAATTATAAACCAGAAATACTGTCATTTGTTCTGTCAGTGCATGGCTTACATGTCTCATGGTCTCCATGCCATACCTCAGCATTTCAAACAACAGGAAAAAATACAGATGCTAAAAATCTTCTGCATGTGATCCAACATTTTTATGTCATTCAAATGACTGTATACTAAGAACACATGGTATAGTTTTCCGTCTTGCCATTGCAAAAGTCTCTATCTTTTCTAGACTGAAAAAAAAAAGGCAATCTGTAGATTTAAAAGTTTAGCTTTTTCATTTACATCTGTCTTGTGGTAAGTGCCTTTCAAACTTTTATTTTTTATGGCGTCTCAGGACTGGAAGAACTGAAACTTTGTTACATGTGGGGAGGGAGTAAGAATGGGGCTGGTGGGGAGAGCTGTAGGGAAGATGCTTGCTGCTGGGGAAGGGTGAATGTTAGCTGCTGCAGCTGTTGGGAATAACAGCTCCCACCAGAGTCCCTTATAATCTGTGATACCTGCAGCAGCAGCCAACCTGATTTTCAGGGCTTTGTTACTGGTAAAGTAAGCAGTGAGAGCATAGCCATTTTTCACCCCCTCCAGTTCCCTCTCTGCCTTTAGCAATCCCTTTAGCTCAGGGAACTGCTTTGCCTATAGCTAACCTTGGCAAGTGTGACATGATGTTACAGATAACCCTGCCTGCTTTAGTTTTGCCTTTTATGAGCAAAGAACTACTGCTGCAAACTGCCTTGCATCTTTGTCTTTCATGCTAACAATAAGACACTAAGTTTTGCCTCTGCTTCCTTAACCTGCATGCAAACAGTAGATTGCAATATTTATTTAAATAGAAAAAGATTTGGTTTATGAATCCCAGCAAATAGAGGAAATTGCTCACTAAACCAAAAAAAAATGCTTCAGTGGGTCAAATACATTACCTGGTTTTTCACCTAAAGATTGTCTTTCATTTAGATGTGAAAGCACTAAGAGATGATTTGACTTCTAGAAATTACCTGACTTGAATTCTATTTGCACTTCAGTGAAGATGCAGGAGAGCATTTTCATAGTCAAGAAGTCTGTCAGCATTTCCAGTTCAGCTCTTTAAGTCAGATACGTGACTTAGCTGTAGTGAGCGCTTCAAAATTCTGTAAGAGCTGAAAATTATCTTCTGTCAGGGTACCTGGGAGTGATTCTATCTGCAATTATGTGAGTTGGAGTTTAGCTTTTAATTGGAGCAGGAGCGAGCTCTTTGTTTTACGCCATCTGTGCTGTTAATTTCTTTCAAGCACAAGTGCTTTTAAATAGCTAAACTCCTTGATTATTTATTTATTTAATTAAATTAATAATTATGTGAATAACTTAGGCATTGCATTTACATTTGGTCACAGACAGCTGTATTTCTTACATGAACAGTGCAGGGAGGGTAAATGTGGAGCACCCACTTAGAATCATAGAATAGTAAGGTTGGAAGGGACCTCAAGGATCATCTAGTTCCAACCCCCTGCCATAGGCAGGGACACCTCCCACTAGTACAGGTCACTCAAGGCCTTGTCCAATCTGGCCTTGAACACCTTCAGGGAGGGAGCAGCCACAACCTCCCTGGGCAACCTGTGCCAATGCCTCACCACCCTCAATGTAAGAAATTCCTCATAACATCCAGTTTCAGTCTCCTCTCTGCCAGTTCAAACCCATTCCCCTTGTCCTGTCATTGCAAGACCTTCTCAATAGTCCCTCCCCAGCCTTCCTGGAACCCCCTTCAGATACTGGAAGGCTACTCTAAGGTCTCCTGGAAGCCTTCTCTTCTCCAGGCTGCAGAGCCCCAACTCTCTCAGCCTGTCCTCACAGCAGAGCTGCTGCAGCCCCCTGAGCATCTTGGTGGCCTCCTCTGGACTGGCTCAAACCCTTCCATGTCCTTCCTGTTCTGGAAGCTCCAGAACTGCACACAGGACTGCAGGTGGGGTCTGAGGAGAGCAGAGCAAAGGGGCACAATCCCCTCCCTTGCCCTGCTGCCCACCCTGCTCTTGCTGCAGCCCAGCACACAGTTGCTGTCTGGGCTGCACTCACACTGCAGCCTCAGCTTGAGCTTTTCATCACCCCAGACCCCCAGGGCCTGTCCCTCAGGGCTGCTCTCAGCCATTCCCCACCCAACCTGGAGTTGTGCTTGGCATTGTGCCTACCCAGGTGCAGGACCTTACACTTGTTGAATGTCATGAGGTTGGCCTGGGCACAGCTCTGGAGCCAGTGCAGGTCCCTCTGGATGGATCTCTGCTCTCTAGCAAGTTGACTGTGCCACACAGCTTGGTGCCATCTGCACACTTGCTGAGGGTGCACTGATTCCTCTGTCCATGTCACTGACAAAGATGTTAAACAGTACAACACTTAATGTTGTACTTCCTTCCCGGTGAGATTACAGGTCCTGCTTGGTTTGGGGGACCGTGTGAGCATCGGTGGGTGGGGGGAGTTGCAGAAAAGCAGTTTTACTTTTGCCACAGCACCTCTCATAACGGTCACTGATGGAAACACCCATCCTACAAACCCTGTGATTCATGACATACCTCTCTCAAAGCTATCAAGACCGAATTTGTGTGGAAAAAACAGATGGAAAGTAAAGGAAGAGAGGGTGAGGCTGGTCTGCAGGGTATGCAATCCGCGTGTGCAATGCACCGCCCCTTGCCCCTTGTCCTGTCATTCCAAGACCTTGTCAATAGTCCCTCCCCAGCCTTCCTGGAGCCCCCTTCAGATCCTGGAAGGCTACTCTTAAGGTCTTCTGGAAGCCTTCTCTTCTCCAGGCTGCAGAGCCCCAACTCTCAGCCTGTCCTCACAGCAGAGCTGCTGCAGCCCCCTGAGCATCTTAGTGGCCTCCTCTGGACCCACTACAACACTTCCATGACCTTATCTCAGTGAAAATGTGTGAGTTTGGTGAGGTTTGGGAAAGGAAAATATGTAGATACATGCATCTAAGGAGGGCTAAGAACCTTATTTTACTTCCTCACAGTCCTGATTTGTAAAATATTCTCTTCTCTCTCATACGATGTGGGACAACCTTATGGACTGCTTACTCCACTCCTGTTGAGGTGAGGGATCAGACTTTCCTTCCCAGTAAGGCAGGAGGAAACTGGATAGAAAAGACAAATCTGCAAAGAATAAACACAAACTTCAATGTAAATCAAATAGTGGCACCCCAGAACATCTGAAATTTGTCTTCTGAAACAGTACTTTGTGCAATTACACAGCATCCTTTTGAAAGTGCAGATAAATGTCAGACTTTTCAGAGAACAAAATAAATGTGTGTCTCATACAAGTATCCAGAACTCCCTATTTCACTGGTGTCTGATCTATCACCAGATTGTGTTTCCATATCTGTCTACTCATTTCCTAAAACAAACAAACTGTGAGACTAGCTCACACACCCCACCTGACTTTGTCTGGTATCAGGACCTGTAGCAATTTTGTACCATAGGTTATTTTTAGCAAAAATCACATCTGGTTCTTTAATTGTACCCAGAAATAGATAATCCAGCAATGCATTACATTTTTTTCTGCAGTGAGTAGCAAGCATCTAATGTCCATCTGTCTCTTGCTGCCCCTTCCTATTCAGCATCAGTCTGCCCTTCCCATCCAGATTAATGAGAGGATTTTCTTACCCTCATGATGCAGGAACACAAGGCATGGTCAGGGCTTACAATCCAAGTGACTACACACTGGAATATTAAATGGAGGGACTCTGATTGCTGGATTTCTTGCTTCACTGGCAACAGGGTAACATTTATCTTCTGATGTTTTAGAAGATTATTAATTAGCCTTTAAAATACTTAACAGCATCACACTCATTATCTGTGATCTTCTCTTTGGGGAACAAGGATTAAACTCCTAGAGGAGAAGTATGGAAATGATGGGAAACACTAATCTGTCACAACCACAGCAGGATAGTATTTTCTGGTAGGCCTTTCCCCAGTAATTTGCAACCATTGTATAGAAAAGAATTGTATTGATTTATCAAAGATTAGCCTTTGCTCTAGTTAAAATCATGTGTTGGCTTGGATGCACAGGCTAAAGCTGCCCTAGGTCATCTCTAACTGGGGCCTGACAAGTTTCTATATTTCATCTGATGTCAGAAAACAATTTAGATCACAAACAAGTTCTGAATACATGCTGCAAGAATTGAGTTGGGGTCAAGAGAGAAGGGATGTCAGCTCTCTGCCTTTAGTACATTGATTAAAACAGATTCCAGATAGGCATCTGTCAGTGTTTTTGTTAGCTGCTTCTGTTTCAGTATTCATTCTTTCAGAGGTGTTCACATGTAACATAGTAAATGGACAAATCTTAGTCAAGCTTGTGTCAGCTATTGTGGCTAGCTCAGCTGGTGCTGAGGCAGACACTGCACTTGTCACACCTGTACACAGTGACAGAAGTGCCACAGCACTGCAGTCACAGAGGTTTGATTTCTGTAGCAGCACTTTCTCCTGCACTGCTCTGCTCTACACCAATGGACCTTGGGAGTTCTGTCACTCTTGAATTCAGTACAAATTCTCCCAACTACTGAACCTGTGTTCCTAATGTGTGTCCTCAAGGAGTCGACTTACTGGGTAGTGGCATCAAACATGATGCTGAAAGTTATTAATATGTTTAAAATAACTGGTCTGTTAGAGTTAAAATTACACTATCACACCTCTAAACTGTAACATTTAACCTCTTCTGTTAGGGCATTACAAGTGTAAGATAAGAGATATTACCGAGCTTGTAGACTTGCTGTTGCCTGTAAACACAATGATTTAAGAACACAGGCTTTGATTTCTAATCTCTGAAAATAAGTGCATTTCTTTCTGTCCCACTGTGGGAGCATATTAAAGAAAGGAAACTTGCAATCTTTTCTTTCAGGGAAGATGTAAAGCCCTTTAAAAGATTTTAATGCTGTTGCTGTGGGGCTATTCCTCTTTTTCTGTATTACTGATTCTTGTGTTCTTTAGATCGAACCTTGAAGAGTTATTAGAGAGCTACTTAAGGGGAAGCACCTCTTTGAACTGGGCGACTATACTGGTGAAGCCCTCCGTCAGATTTAGGGACCGAGGGCTGCAGAGGCACCGTGCTAACTCGTGAAGCCTTATTGTTGCAAGGAATAATTACTGTTTTATGCCTTGGAAGATCCGCACACACCCTTGCGCTACTAAACACGAATCAAGGCAATTGTTCGTCTTCACAAAAGATGACAATAGCTATTAGATATCAGCTGCTGAACTTGCCGAACGCCCGATGGCTGAATTCTCGGCAGCTCCTCTCTCCCGTTCGCTCTGGGTGCTCGTTGCGCTGGCAGGCAGCCGCTAGGCGCTCGGGGTCGGGAGGTGCTGCCGGCCGCACAGCTCCGTTCTCTCCTCACTGCCAGATAACAAAGAATCTCCATTTTATTGATGGAAAAGGGCTTCTGAAGTGTTCGGGGCAAAAAAGGCAACGTAGCCTGCTCCGCCCTCGGTAACGAGCACCCTGGGAGGGGGCCCAAGCCACGACCTGGCTGCTCAGGGAGCGGTGGGAGTCAGGCCCCGCCGATAGCGGGCCCGAGCGCGCCGCTCCCCTCAGCGCCCGGGGCAGGCGGGCTAAGGGCGTTCGGAGGATCATCCATGTGTGTCTCCCCTTAGCCAGGCGGACGGGAGGCAGCTCGCCACACGGCTAACGGCTCCGTCGCCCCCGCCGGGCGGGAGTGCGGGCGGAGGGGCGGGGCCGCTCCCTCCGGTTTCCCAGGGTGCAGCGGGCGCGGCGGCTGGCTGGCCACGTCCCCGGGCCACGTCGCTCGGTGCCCGCTGAGCTTGCGCCATCTTCCTTCCCCGGCTCCGGGCTGCGCTGCTGCCTCTGCCGCCGCCATGAACATCTTCCGCCTCACCGGGGACTTATCCCACCTGGCGGCCATCATCATCTTGCTGCTCAAGATCTGGAAGAGCCGTTCCTGCGCGGGTGCGTGCGGCAGGCCGCTGGGCGGG
>VWZE01021236.1:267819-280018 GCA_013396675.1 Eubucco bourcierii | reverse complement strand
CGGGGGAGGGCGGCGGGACCAGCCGGGCAGCTTTGGGCCGCGGTTCCAGAAGGCAGATGCGCCGGGGGCAGGGCGAGATCGCCGCATTCTCGCCGCGACAAGGGGTTGCTGTGATGGCTTCTGCCGCCCTTCAGCGACCGCTCCGTGAGGAGAGCTCGGCTGCGTCAGTGGGGGCCCGGGGCGGTACGGCAGGGTCTCGCTTGCCCCGCTCGGCCTGGCCGTGGTGAAGCGTGGAGAGACGAGGGAAAGGGAGATTATTCCGCTCGGAGGCACCCTCCGAAGAGTCCCAGGGCGGAAGGGCAGAGCTGGCCCCGGACAGGTGAACAGGGACGATCGCTTAGTGTAGAGAAGAGAGAGCTCGGCTCTTGTCCTGAGAGGCCTCCCTCTTAGCTCGGCCCTCCCCAAAGCCAGGCTGTGGGGGACACGGGCGGGCAGCCGGCGTGAGGAAAGGGGAGCCTCATGCCTCTCTCCGAGATTGGGGGTGTGCTTGTGCGTCCTACGATTCCCTTAGAGGTTGCCATTATTTGTACTTTAATCCCTGAGCACCGCCACCTCGGCTGTCCCCGGGAGGGTCGCTCCTTCCTTATGTAACTGCCCGGTGGCGAGCGAATGAATGGGGAGGCAGGTTGGGAGGAGGGGAGGAGGCAGGAATGCGTTCCCCGCGGGGCGGGCAGCCTCCCTCCTTCCCCGCGCCCCGCCGCGATCGGAGCTTGTTTGCTCCGCTTCCCTGACAGCGCACAGCCTTCTGCCTGCCTCGCTGCATGGCAGCTTTAGGCGTCGTTGTGGTGCAGCGCTGGAAGTACTGACTTGCAGTTTGCAGATCCTGAAGTTTCCCTCGCTCCCTTCTTCCCCCCCCACCCCGCGCACTGGTGTGCGTTCACGGCCGGCTAACGGGCCCGCTTCTTGCCTTTTGTTTTCTGCTCTCCCTGCAGTAAGAACTGTGGTGCATGCCGCTTTTAAGGATTCTGTGGCGTTTTCCCGTTGGCATGAGCAGCTGCAGTGGGAAGCTGTAGCAGAGAGATTCCAAGCTGGAGCGAATAGGCTTTCAGTCGAGATCCTGGCCTGGTCTGACGTGGCAGCGGGAGAGGTGTGGCGGGGGGGGAGCTGGGTCGCGGCCGCCCTCCGGGCTGGGCGCCGGGAGAAGCCCCACTCCCGCGGCCCCTTCCAGCGCGGGTGGGAAACATTGCTGCTGCTGCTTCCTCCCGTGTGCTGTACGTGCCTGCTCGAATTCACTGTGATGTGGTTTGCCCTTTCTCTCCTAGTGTACGGTGTGGTGGCTGGAGGGAATTGCAAGCAGTTCTTAAAACTGCAGAAATGCTGTTTTCTTCCAGAAACTAGAGATTGCTGTAATTCAAAACGAGCGTTTCAGTGCTCTGCGTGTTACCTGGATCCAGGGCACCTACCCTGGAAATAATCATTTTTGCTATGGACTGGGGTTTGACTGTGAGTTTGGCTTTGCCTTCTCATCAGTAAGAATCTCCTTCGTTAGCTGAACTCAGTTTGCCGTGTGTGTTGACATTCAGGTACTGCATTAATGCTGTCAATCAGATGTATCTGTAAATTATTCAGTTAAGAGTATGAAGAATTAGTTTAAACTGTGGTCTGAAAGAACTGAGAATGGGGAAATGAAAGAGATTTGCTCTAGAGGAAGTACAGGTTCTGCATGTTTCACCTCTAGTCGCTTCTTGCTAATAACTTGATAGCACAAAAGAAAAAATACAGCAAGTTAATAGCTTTGGGTTTTAGCACACGTAAAGTAAAAATTGTTCTTAACTTGACAAAAGAGTTCAAGTAAATGACTCCGTGGACTGAATGCAGTGGTAGCACATGGTTATGAAGCACAAGAACTCGTTCCCTGTGAACTTTCCTGGCTAAAGGTTTAGTGAATCAAGAATTCTGTCTGGATCTGGGAGGAGAGAGCTTGGTCTTCTCCAGCTATTCTGTAGAGTTTTGTCTTCTGCCTTAAGAAGGGCAGTGAAGATTGTCAGTAAAACAGAGGTAACGATCTAAAAGCTAAGTATCTCATGCTGTCTGAAGAGAAAATGAGGAATTCTAGTGCAAGGATAAAACTCAAGTAGGATTTTAGCCAAGAGATTAAGTGACCTTTGGACATGAGGTTATTTACCCAGTATAGTGGAATGTAATCTAGTCCCATCTTTCTGCTTAAAAAGGTGATCTGATGTTGTTTTCTTCCAGTGAGTTGTGATTGAAGATCCCTGTTATTAGGGATTTATTCATAAAAAGTAGACTCATACCAATCATTATCTTTGGTACTGAGTTCTCCAACACAGGAAGGTAAATGGGGCAGTATTATCTAAGACACTCAGCTCTTCCCTTCACCAAACTGGCCAGTGTCCCTGAGCACAAACATACATGCATGGACCCCTTCAGTAGAAAATATCTGTCTTTAATTTTCCAGAGAGAGAAAAAAAAAAATGAAACATGGATGTGTTGCTGTGGGATTGTTCTTCAGTGTCTTCTAGTTCTGCCTGAATCCGTAGGAGTCAATACAGATCCCTGTTACTTCTGTGAGATGTCTGAGACCTAACGAGTTTGTCTAGAATGAGGAGAGCACCTCAAAGGAGCATGGAATTTTATTTTTGGGGCTCAATCATTTTCCTTGTAGTGGTTTGTGGTCATTGGTTGCGGTTTCTACTAATAAAAAATTCATAAATATATATAGTAGCATAAAATACGTTTGTAATGCCAGACACAATATTAACAACCCCCAGTTACCAGTTAAGCAGCTGCTAAATGCCCGCTGTTGGAGAGCTTTCTGTGATTCCTTTGCATTGCTCATTAGAGCAGTTAATATGTTAAAGAAACACATGTACCTCATGCCTATTGGTGGTTAAAGAAGTGGGGGTAAGGCAGCCAGCTGCTGCTTGAACCGCACTTCTGAAGCAGCAGAAGCTTCGAAAATAAATAAAGGCTTCTAGCCGATTGCTGAGCTGTAGGCTGTGATCCATGAAGAGCTGGCAAACCGCATGGTGCCGACTCCTCTCTTCTGGTTGCATCTGTGTGTGTCTGAGGCCTTTGTTCCAAGAGGAGCTCGGAGGCCTGTGAAAGCAGCTGAAAGGAGAGGAGATAGCCTGTGTACCTCTGCTGCAACCTGCTGTTTTCTGAAGACACATCAGCCCCTGCATTTTTCTCTGCGAACTCGCTCCACTAACTGAGGGAGCAGGCATTGCTAGGGTAGGGTAATCTGCATTTCGAAGCACTCTGTTCTCAGTGTTTGACACACTTTTTTTTTTGTTCCCCCCCCTCCCTAATTCAGTCAATATGTTAAAAAGAGAACAAGGGGAAAGCAAATCAAGGCATGATTTCAGAGCTGGCAGGGAAGCAATTTTTTGCATGACTGGTTTGAGCTTCCAGATTTAGAGTTTGGAAAAATGTTTGTCACTCCAAATAACAGCTCAGAAATAATTACTAGGAGCTGTGCAGAATGTAGTAGGTAACTCCATTATTGACTTCGTGTCATAATTAGGGAATTCATGAGACTTGAAGAACCTTGTGCTTCCCAACCTTGTCATATTCAGACTATATTTTCTGATCCGTTCCGAGTCAAATTAGATTGTTTGCACTGAATTACTGCCTGAAAATTGATTTGCTTTTCTTAATGCCATTTGTCAAGTGATAAAGGTGACCTGCAGTTGCAGGGTTGTCAAATTACATGCTTAATACTCTAAAAAAAGTAACGTGGGTAGTAAATGTGTAATGCTTTTGCTAGGGAATGTAGCTTGTCAGTTAGAATTTTGTTTATCCATCTACTGTGGACCAGATAAGATGCTGTGTTGAGGATTTTAGGCTGTGCTTTGCCACAGGCTGTTGCCAGTTGGTCTGTATTTCCTCAAAAAATGCTGCTTTAGGTAGATTTGGAATTTCTCTTTGAAGGAGAATTTTACTTTTCTCAATTGGAAAATGTGTTTCGTGCTGCTGATTTTTTATATTTAATTACATGTTTTTACTTGAAACTACAGAATTTGTAATGTTAGTATTTTAATAGAGAATCAAGTTGTGGGTCTGTGGCTGAGGTGGATTTCAGGCTGTACAAAACTACTTGTTTTTCAAATGCTTCCAAGAGTCTATGAAGTTTCCATGACAAAGTATGGATTGGTTTTCCCTCGGGAAAACTTTCAATTGTAGATGTTCTGGTCAGGATATGCAGTTCATAGTGTACATGCTTCACAGTCAGGCAGGCTGATGCTACTGCCTGTTGCTCTTAACTCACAAAAGTAAGTCAGATGAGAAAGGACTACAATTTCAGCTCTGCTGACCTCCTTGGCTCTGAAAAATCAGCTGAGCTTTTGAATTAAATTTTCATGCTGTTTTAGCCAAGCTGGAGTGCAGAAGTTGAAGGAGTTTTTCCATGAATGGAAATGAAACCAAAATGAGAGATTTGACTCCTTGAAACTTGAGCCCAGAGCTTGGGAAAAAGAAAAAAAAAAAGTGTTTATGTAGCTCAAGAACTAAGTAATGTTCGTGAGAGTAAAAGGGCAGGGAGAAGGATGCTAGTAAGGTTAAGGTCAGGCTCGCTAACCATAAGGGGAGTGCTGTGGCAGGAATGCTGATCTCTTCCTTAAAGTTTTTAGTTGTGTCCCATTCATACAAGGGAGTGGTTACTTGTTTCCTACCCCTGCTTTTGCTGTGGTATGGATCTTGCTTTCTCCCAGTTTTCCTGTTTCTCCGTAGGTCTTTGGTTTAGACTTCGCCTAATCTAGCCTACTTAATGTGAATATTAGTTAAAACTTGGCTTTAGGATCTGTTTCAAGAACATTTGACTATTCTGAAGATTAAAAATTCAATGTAAATAATGAAAGTCGTAATAAAAGTTACAGCTTTTAGGTTGCGAGGGGAAGGTGAAGCTGGCAAGGGCTTAGAGAGGTTTGTCGAGTAGATTACTTGCGTTTATGTGACAGTACTCGCAGATGTAAGTTTAGAGCCGTTATCAGTAATTAGTGGCTTAGGATTTTTGTGCTGTTCACTGTTCCTCACCAAAGGATGTCATGCTGAATAATTGAATGTAACTATATGCTGTGGTGTGATGCTGGACTGTAATCTGTGCAGGTAGATGACTTTGTCCTGTGGGTTCTGACCTTAGGAGAGTGTTTCTTGCTGAGAGCTTTTGTTGGCCTGAGAGAGGGCTGCAGCAGGAGCTGTAATGTCAGCGAGCACACCCGGGATGCAGCCGAGAGAGCTGCTGCTGCTTTTACACTGTAGTTCTACTCCATGAAATGCCAGATAATGTTGTAGGGTTTTCCCTAATCTTTGGGAAGTGTTTTGCTTTTGTTTTGGGGGGGTCAAGTTGTTGTTAGCTGGGGTCTCTTTTTAATACATGCAGCTTTTGTTTTATAGTTTTACAGTTTGCATAACTGTAGGGTTTGAGGCATTTTCTGTTTCCTGTACTGCAGGTGGTACTTTAGGTTCACCTTGTAGACGTTTGCAGCTTTCATAAGTGAAATAAAACTGTTTTTAATTGTTTCAGCCATTCCTGTACTTGATGTATAAAGTCCCTTCATCTGGGGCAGCTGCTCAATGTGTTTCTTAAGCCAGAGTGACAAGGCAGTTGGTAGGCATAGCAGATAGCCTTCCTTCTAATTGCTTTATAGCACTGTTAATAAAAGCCTTCCTTGGCAATACCTCAATGTAAAGGGACAGGGATTTTCAGCCTTATGTCTTAACCCTGCCATAGACAATGTTTTTTTTTTTTTTCCTTCTTGTTTTTTGAACCATATTTCCATGCTTAGCTGAACAGATTCAAATATTTTCACCCTGGATGACTGAAAACAAAAATAATTGGAGTAACAAGAGAGAGGCAGAGAGGCACAGGCTAGGTTGTTTTGTCCCCCCACTGTGACACACCACCACATCAGTATTACAGAGCGATGCTTCACCTCAGTTTTCAGAAGCCTTTAGTGACTGATTCTGCAAAGCTTTTATGCTTCTAACTCTACTGTGGTGGCTGAAGTTAAATACAAATGTTTTGATGTTGGAACTTCAGCCTAAAATCAGAAGTTACTTTGAAAATGCAGTGTAGCTTAACTGTCTGTCATTTTAGCTCACTTCCTTTGTTTTGAATTTTGTTACAGTAGATAGCAGCATCTGGTTTTGTCTGTTTGACGTTTATTTCTTTATTCCACCGTGTGGTCAGTTAAGTTTCTGAACTGAATTACCTTGGGTTTTGAAATCAGTTTGTTCTCTAAAATCACGTTGTTGGTACTGCATGCTTTGTGATTATCACCGGATCTGTAGTATCTATTGCCCTTGTACCTTTCCAGCTACTCAGCACCTAAAGAATGTACTTAGGCATGTGACATCACTCTCAGAATTGAAAGCTAATGCAGCCTTGCTGCTGAGTGACCAAGGATACTGCAGAACACATAGTGTAATCTGCAAAAATACCACCTGCAAGTTGTGTTCTATGAGTAACTCTTAAATCTTCTGTAGTGCAGGGGTACTTCGCTACTACTGAGGTAGATGAACTTACAGCTTGGAAGCCTGGATTCCGTCCTTATTTTGTAATCAGCTTGCTTAGAAATAAAGGATTTGTCCTTTCTCATCGTTGGCATCAAGTGTTTTAAAGCACATCATCACCTTTTGAATGATTAACTATTTCCTTTGTCACTTTAGGTATTTCTGGGAAAAGCCAGCTTCTGTTTGCAGTGGTCTTCACTACCCGTTATCTGGACCTCTTCACTTCATTCATTTCATTGTATAACACATCTATGAAGGTAGAGTATGCTGCTGAGTCAGAAAAGCTAGCAATGTTGCATGCAGAGTGGATAATCTAATTGATAAAAGCCTCTTTAATGGATCACTGCACAGTTATTACAGAATAAATTCTAGACAGGTTTTGGATAAAGAGTGTGGAAAATGGACTCAAAACCTTGCTTTTTTCTGCATTTTACATGCAGGGTTGAGAAACTGTTAGTGTGAGGACTGTGACATTTAGAACAAATGCCATTTTGGTTACTGAGAAGAAAAGCTTTTGGGGAAAATGGTTGAAATCCATCTTCTTTCTCCACCAAGACATTGGAGCTTAAGTAAATCTTTTTTACCCACAACAAGATAAATTAGTATGCAAAATGCATTGCCAGAACAGCAGCCAGTGTCTGGTCAGAGCCTGATCAAAAGTTGACAGGAGAACACTTCCAGGAATGTAGCTTCCATCAGATTATACCCCACTCACTGCCCACCCAGTGTCAGCAAACCCAAATTTGGTTTCTTTATTTTTTTTACTCGTACAATTTCTGGTGGGGAGCACGAGAAAATAAATCAGTAGACTGGAAAAATGCAGTGGTTTGTGGCATCAGTACAAATTAATGCATTCGAGGCACTAGAGCAGACACCTTTTCAACCCAGTTCCTTTTTTTGTGGTGTCCTTCAGTTTTAGTTCAAAGGGTAGTGGTATATCTTTGCCAGAAGGAAAGGCCAGATAATCAGTGCTGCAAAACTCACTGAAGAGAAATACTGTAAAAAAAAAATTGCAGCTCTTAAACCCACCTGCACTGTCTTTTACCAAGTCAGATGTGCATCTTTGAGCTTTAATACTAACAGTCTAGGTGAACTGTGTATTAAGGAGAATATTTTTGGATCAGAAGCTTTTTGCCTCTGTGAGTGCTGGGAATATTGACAGTTTTTGTTGGTTGCATCAAGGAGCAGCTAGGGTTTGGGTTTTTTTGTTGGTTTTTTTTCAGTTTTTTCGTTGCTTGTGGTTCAAGGTCTGCTCTGCAGCCTTCCTACCCAGAGGAGTGAATATGGGAAATGACAGCTGTGATCCTCAACTTCATACTTAACTGTCCAGTGTTGAGGGAGTGGTCCTCTGTTCAAATCCAATATTTACTTGCAAAATGGAAGCCTGTATTACAGTTTTAAGGTTACTGCTTAGAGAGACTGCTTGATATAGTTGTCTTATCAGTCCTATGTAATAATACAAGTGAGCTTATCCAGAGCATTGCTACATAAACTTCCTAATTTGAGGAAAATACTATAACCAGTAGCAAAACCTCTTGTTAACTTCTTTAGAGTTAATATCTCCTCCTGTATTTTTAAAGAAATACTAAATTACAGTTGCCAACTTACTGTATTTGTCTGGTGGTGATCATCAGTTATTTAGGGAAAGGACTTTCTTCTGTCTTCCAGGATTATATACAGAAGTCCACACACAACCACTAACTGCCTTTCTTAATGAGACATTCTTTCTTAATGGCATTCATTGTTGTGATCTGTAGCATTCTGTATCTTGGTTTTTTTTTCATGGTACCTCTGTCTGAGTATTAGATGCATTTCTGCTGGTGTGCTCTGCAGTCGTTTTTCTACCATTGTTTTACTGTGATGTCTTTTAAAAATTAAAACTTTTTAAGTGTCCAAAACCACACTGTAATTCTTTAATGATGAACTGGGGTTCTTTCACACTTTCTTAGTGTCTTCTATGACCATACTAGGTATTATTAGTTCAGGCTTGTAGTAGGATTTCCCTGTATTGGATATACCATGCTGTGGCCCATTATCCTCAGCCAGCCAAAGTGCTAGTGTAGTAGTCTTTGGTTTCTGAGCTCCTGAGCATAGTATTTGTAGTATTTTTTTAATCTGTGAGCAGCACTTCTAATGCAGAGTGTCATCTGCAAACACTGTGGTTTTAGTCTGTTACAACTGAAAAGTAAAGAAGCTATGTTTAGTGCTGTAAGTAGTTTGCAGTACTTAATCTTTACCGTGAAACTGAGGCAGAAGCTCAACTATTTGTCTAGACTGTACTGTGCTGTCTGCAGGACAATGTGAGCTCTGTCCTGATGGCAGACTGACCCTTAGAGAGTCACGTTTTGACTCTGGTTTAGTTCTCTCACCTGCAAAAGAAGGCAATTTCCCTGTTCTGATCGTTAGGGCACAGTAGACTCCATATCTATTCCCCATGGAAGTGATAATGGTAGATGTTATGAAATTGAAACTTGGTTCTGCTTGAGTGCTTCTAGCAGCCTCAGTTTTGCAGTTTTTATGGTTGGTGGGGAACATGGGCCACTTGCCACTTCTCAGGGTTTAGAGGTGTTTAAAGCTTGAAATCAGATCAACTAACTTGTGGTGTGTTAAGTGACTGTGTCTGTACCGAATAGGGTTTTAACTGCCATGTGAGCCACACCATTCCCAGGCTTTTTGAACGTGAGCAGTCTCCTTCCATCATTATTACATGTATGCACTTGCACCTTTTTCAGGTAAATGGTTTAGTTTAGGCCAGTGCTCCCCCTCCAGTAGCAGAAGGGCTTAGTCCTTCTCCAGTCAGTTCCTTAGTTCTGTCTGCTTGGGAAAGCATCGTCAAAGACACTTTTGGACAGAGACAAGGTGATGCTTTTAAAGCAACAAAACCAGTAGAGCCCAGAGTCGCTGGTTTGGAATTACTACTCTGCTGAGAAGTTAACTATCACCGTGTAGCCTGGAATTGCACAAGCATGTAAACAAACAATGCAGACAACAAAAAAAGACTGTCCTTATTCCTCTTAGTGTGTGGGGGAGGGTGTTTGGTGAGTTTGAGCTAGTCCTGTAACCTCTGTGCTTTGTTTTTTGTTTTCTTTCCTTGTTCTTTAGCTCATCTACATTGCTTGCTCGTATGCCACTGTGTACCTGATCTACATGAAATTTAAGGCCACCTATGATGGAAACCATGACACATTCAGAGTGGAATTTCTGATAGTTCCTGTTGGTGGACTCTCATTTCTTGTCAATCATGACTTCTCCCCTCTGGAGGTGAGTTGATTGTGGGCAGAAGATTATACACTTCTTTCTCTAAAGTACTTAGAACATGAAGATAAGAATTTTGACACTGGCTGAATAACTCTTAATATGCCTGTGTTTAGTAGGTTCAGGATCATCCTATTTCCTTAATGTACCTTTTCAGGGTAGATTTCTGTGAAAATTTAAGGCACTTCAGGAGATTAGCATTATTATCAACATTGATTATTTTATCAAGCAGAAGACAGTCTTTTCCCCAGTACACTCTGATGGTTATATGAATTCAAAAGTATCCTTCCTTTTGTGTTTGTTCAACCATCCCAGACTGCAGTTTGTGACTAGCTGGTGCCACCTGGTGAAAACGAAAGGAACGAAAATACTTCTTAAGTTGGTAGAATTGCAAATGACCTGTAGAGTGTTAGAAAGAATTGTGTTGCATTTGAAATGCAGCTGTGTTTTCCTGTCAGGAAAAAAATACATAAAAAATTTAATTACTGATTTCAAACCCACAGATGCTTATTTGAAGTCTCCTGAACTGCAGTTTTATATTTTGAGTTTCAAAGCTTTTTATTAGAGAGTGAAAGAATTTTAACTGCAGCACTTTGAGACATAATTTTAAATTTTGTTCTGTATTAGCTCATGTTTCAAGCCAGTAGTTGGAGTAACGTAGAAAGGAAGGACTTCATCTCCTCTGCACCTTTTCACAGCTCTGCAAGATGTATTTCATGCTTAAGATATGTTCATCCTGAACTGATGGGTGCTCATAAGATTATTTAGGAATAAACCTGCCAGCTGCTATACCTGATAGCTCACCAGACAGCTGGTTTGCAGAGCCTGTTCTCAGCCAAGAGTTTCCTTGTACCATCCCACGGTTGATTTTTCCCCTTGGATAAGGCCTTGAACAGCCAAGTCTAAGTGAGGCATTCCTGCCCATGTTGAGTAGGTTGGAGTAGATGATCTCTAAGGTCCCTTCCAACCGAAGTCATTCTGTGAATCATAATGTTGTGGAGTCAAGGCAAATGCCTTCTGTGCTTCTGTTACCAATGAAGCAGTTGAATATGCCTGTGGGTTTTGTCCCTTTCCTTTCAGATACTGTGGACCTTCTCCATCTATCTTGAATCGGTTGCTATTCTCCCTCAACTTTTTATGATCAGCAAAACTGGGGAAGCAGAGACCATCACTACTCACTATCTGTTCTTCTTGGGTCTGTACCGTGCCTTGTACTTAGTCAACTGGATTTGGCGCTACTATTTTGAGGGATTTTTTGACCTCATAGCTGTTGTTGCTGGCGTGGTCCAGACTGTTCTGTACTGTGACTTCTTCTATTTGTATGTTACAAAAGGTAAGTAACATTGTCACGTCCAGCTTCACTTGGGGAAGGTAGCAGCTAACAGCTTCTCAGGGATGTGTTACATTGATGTTACTAGGTGGTTAATGGTGTGTGCAGGTTATCACTAGAATCTACTTGATCTATCAAGTGCACTTGCTGCTAGTGCAGGGCATTTCTGAGGACAGGTTTTGAGTGTGCATAGGAAATAGATGCATAAGTTGTCTAATGAACTTAACATTTTAAATAAGCATGTTAAATACATGTTGCTGTTGACTTCCATTGGTGAGTATGATCCTGGGGCTGTTCCTGACAACATAGAGAGTTTTGTGTGGATTCCATGCTTACAGGCCCCTTTCTCAGTGTTTTAAATACCTTAAGAGTCCAAAGGACTTTGTGTGTTTATGCAGCTCATTTCTGATGAACGCATGAGCAGTTCTGCTCTTAACTCAAATTCCAGCTTCCATCATGTAACCGCAAGAGTCGTTATTCTAAGAAACTCTGGTCCTAGGCTAGAACATGCTACAAGGATGAAAAGTGAGAACTCTGGGTGCAGGATTGGAATGGTTGTCAAATCATCTCTGCTTTACCAGGATGTGTGGAAGAGAGGGAGAGAGGCAAGCTAGAGAGGGGTGTCTGCAGGGCACCCATTTTGTAGCAGAGTGACTGCATGACAGGTTTTGGTCCCTTTGGAGTGTTAATTATTTGCTTCTCCTAGATCACATCTGTTTTGCTAACTGTTGTCTTTCCTGCTTTTCCTTACAGTACTCAAGGGAAAGAAGCTCAGTTTGCCAGCGTAAGTGCCAAAAAACCATCACCAGCATCTGTCCTTTTGGATGCTTGGACAGAACAATCCTTATCACAAGCAAAGGCGAAGATGCTTGAGACAGAAAGTCAGAAACACAGCTCTTGATAGTGCAGGTAGTCATCAGCGGCTCTGTAAGAACGGAGGAAAAACAACCAGCAGATTTCTGTTTGATGCATCTTGCCTTTATCTTTTTTATTACTATGTATAAAGATTTTTTACATAAAGAAACTTATACTGTATTAATAAATTCAGTGTATGGTTTCAATTGGAATAGTTCCAAAAGTGAGATTTTTGTGAGATTGTTTATGACCAGGAACAAGTGCAAACTTTTTTTTTTTTTTTTT
>VWZE01021236.1:227197-267767 GCA_013396675.1 Eubucco bourcierii | reverse complement strand
TTTTTTTTTTTTTTTTTTTTTCCAGTGCACAAATGTGTGCATCCTTGATGGATGGTAGTCATCTGTTCTTTCCCTTTTGATTCGATTTTCATTCCACTATATTTATTTTTTTTTTTCCAAAAGGTGAATATATGTCAACTCTGAATCTGAAACCACCGATGTTTGATGTGTTGTGCTGGTACCCAGTCTTTGTGCCATCTGCTGACATGGAGTTCCTTATTTACAATATGCACGTTGGTGCCAGGAGGGGAACAGTCACATTCCGTAGTTGTTTCCCTTCTCAAACAGGCCGACAGCAAGCACAGTGTGAAGAAATCTCTTGAGGCTGTAAGGATGGGCCCTTTCCTGCTTTGGCATGGTGTTTGGGAAGGTTATCCCAGTAACAAAGCACTTGGCAGTGCGGGTCGTGAAGGGGGAGAGACGTGGTTGTGGCGCTTCGCGGTGAATATTTGTGGCTGTGTTCTTTCTTCGGGAGAAGGTGGTTAAATATCTTGGATGCAGAGCCCTGCCGCCCGTTGCAGAAATGGGAGACTTGCGAGTTGTTGATTACAGTAATCTGTAGGTGATCGTTTTAAACAATATTTACTTTTAATGAATGCTTTCTAAGCAACTGCCATGTTCAGCTTCAAGTGGTTTTTGATGTCACTTTTGGACAATAACTTTTTTTTTTTTTATAAACTTCTCGAAATCAACAGCACCAGTTACCATTCTTTATCCTTTAAATGATTCCCTTTTTTTACTGAGCTGTTGCATGATTTATCCTGTGTTACCATCCTCAATAAACACTTTATGAAATGGTGAAAATATTGAGCTGCTTTTTTTTTTCCATTTGTGAATTAAAGCTTTCTGGTGGCCTGAGACCAGCTGCAAAGTTGTTGTAAGGAGGAATTGCTTGGTGTCATTGTTTGCTTTATTGAAATACGAAGTTTTTCTGGATGTAAGGGACATTATCACTGAATGAGGCAGTGGTAACAAGTTCTGCTTGTTTTCCAAGAGCTTGGTCTCCAGCCCAGTGCTGGTGAGGATTTGGTGCTTTGTGGTTTTAGTCCTTGGGGACCTGGGTTAAGTTGTTTGCTTTCCTGTTGTCAGCTTTTCTTCATTACAGCTGCGGTGTCCCTTCAGCCTGTGCTGTCCCACTGTGTAGGAGCACAGGAGCCTGCGGAAGAAGGCGGCAGGGCTGTGCTGACGAAAGGCAGTAGCAAGGACTCCGTGCGGCAGCCGTAGCGCCGCCCAGCTCCGGCGTCCTAAGTGCCCGTTCTGCCGCTTGTTGGTTTCTGGTGCCTGCTTGGCATTCCTCGGCGTGCCTGGAGCAGGGCGGATGGAGCGCTGGGCACGCAGGTTCATTGCAGAGGGCTCGCGCTTTACCCCTGAACCCACTGTGCGCGGCACGGCGAGAGCTGCGCGCGCGCCGGAAAGAGGCGGGGTTCCCGTCCCCGGTGCTTGCGTCCGTCCCGCCGTTCACCGGCGGGCGGTGGGAGGGGGCGGAGCCACTGCGCGGACGTAGCTCCGCGTAACGGAGCTGGGGCGGGCGGGGAGGAAATGGCTGAGGGGCGCCGCGCCCTGCGTCATGACGTGGCGGCGCCGTGCGTGGCGCGCGCCCGGGAGCGAGCGCTGTGGCCTGAGGCGGCGGAGCAGCGGCGCGGGCCGCGGGTTTCGCGCAGGTGCTTTTGCGCCCGTGACGGAGCGGCCGCAGCGGCTCGGCCTGCAGGATGCCGGGGCTGGTGGTGTTCGGCAGGCGCTGGGCTATTGGCAGCGACGACTTCGTCCTCCCGGGGGCCTTTGAGCTCTTCGTCAGACTGGTGTGGTAAGGCGGCCCCGGGGGCCAAAACCTACGCTTCTGCGGGGACGGGACAGCTGCCGCCTGGCCTCGGGGACAGCTGCCGGCACGGCTGCGGCTGGCCACCGGCTTCTGCGGCTGGCAGGCGGTATGTAGGGTCCGCCGGCGGCCGTCTGGCTTGCTCGGCGGCGGCGTTCCCTTGCCTGGGAGCGCAGCGTTACCGCTTTGGTCTGCGCGTCCTATCGCTGGGGAGAAAAACGGGGGATTTGTGATTCGAGCCCCTCGGCTTTGCATAATCCCACGGCCTGGCGTTAATTGCGCCGTCTGTACGCACGGAACCGTGATCACCTGCTTGTGTCCAGCCGCGGTGTGGTTCCTGTAAGAATTCATACGGCGGTTCCTGTGTTAGCATCAGCCGAGGTGCTTTGGGTGCGGAGGGAGGCCGTGACTCGGTCTGCAGGCCACTTCGTGCGAAGTGCTGCCGTGGGTTCGTGCGGTCACTTCATTCTGACGGGTTCTTGATGTGACAACTGCCTTTCTAGTGATCTTTGTGGGCTACTTTCATTAAGATGAGAAGTGTTTATCGGGCGATCACTTTGCACTTTCCCCTTCCAAATATAACTTTTCTTATCTCGGTTTCCTGTAGGTGGATTGGAATTCTTGCTCTGTACACAGTTCACAAGGGGCAGTTTAACTGTCCCGGGGGAGGATTACTGCACAGCTACTTGCTTGTCCTCCTCATTCTCCTGGCTTCTATAATATGTGCATTGTCTGCTCTTGTGTACGTCAGTATGCAAGGTAAATAGTTGTTATTCTGTATCTCTCTGGTAAGATTTTAATGTATGTGTTCTTTTCCTCTGGAGCTGACGTTAAGAGACTGCAGCAAAATTCAAGTGCTTTGGTTGTCAGCTCTGAGAAACTGTCAGCATTAAGACAATTGCTTTAAGAGCATTGCCTCGGTTAGTCAGGAATCTGAGATGATAAATAGACACAGTGGCTTAATGCAGCTAATGGTGAGATGCTAATTGCTATCAGAGCGTCTCGAGAACTTCCTTCTGTGTTCACCATTCAGACATCACCCCATGGAACTCTGCTCGGCCACTCTGACAGGAATTTAGGGGAATTTATGCAAAATCAATGTCTTGTCTAAAGAAGCAGGTTTGCTTTGGTTTGTGTAGGCAAATTTTGCCCTGTCTTTTGAAAGTTCTCTAACTGCTCTATGTTGCTCAGGGGAAAAACACACATAGGGTCTGTATAAATGTCATAACAAAGCCAGTGCAGTGAGTACTGTTACACAGAACAGGACTTAGAGCTTGAAGTGAATGGCTAAACAGAAATAAGGACACCAATGCAACTTGCAGTCATCTATAGAAGGGCTTCCCTTGGGGTTAAAAACTGCTAGGAAAGCTTTACTTCTGGTGAGGCATCTCATGGTCAAAGTCATGAATTTGAAGTGCATGTGTGGTCTCTGGAGTAGGAGATTTCTAATGTATTAATTCTACCTACACATTGTAAATGAGAGAGTACTTAAATTACTTAAGTGGGAAGAAGCATGAAGAGGAACTACAGCAGAGAAGATAGGTGGATAATAGTCTTGGCATTGGATCTGGCCATTCATTTTCGTAGTTTCTGGAGGAGGGAAAGGAAGGTGAGCCAAGTTAGGCTATTTAGATGAAAGCTGAGGAGGTGAGAGATGTAACTAAATAGCAGGGAGTAAAGAGCCTTGCTTGGTATGAAAGTGCAGCTACAAGGCCATCATAACTAAGAAATGGAAGAATTACAAGGCTGGATTTCCAAGACAATTAATGGTGAGATGTCTTGGGCTGTGGCTGCAATGTGTGAGTGTGGGAGCAATGGTTCTTATGCCACCCCTCGCACTGTACTGATGTAGGCATTAGTGATGCCAGTGGTGACCCTTGCTGGAGAGCTCATACAGTGGCTTGTGGTGCTGGGAAAGAAAAGGAGTTGTTCTCAGGAGCCACAGTTCCATCTGCTTGTGTCTGTGCTAGCAGCCATGCTGCTGCCGTGCAGGCTGCCACTTGGGCATGGGAGTAAGGGCCCAGCTGATCAAGGGCTTTCCAAGCAGCTCTGCCACTGATTGCAAACCACTGCTTTGCAACTGGGGCACAGCCTCCACAGTTGTTTTTGTTCTGCAATGTCTTAAACCTTTACAAATTATCCTGCCTACACATGAGCGTGCACGCCCCTCTGCCTCACTGCCTGCCACCAACAAACTGGTTTAAGGAGCTGAGCTGACCATGCCTTACTCCCCTTTTTATTGCCTGAGTGCTAAATGGAAGAGATAATTAGTGAGCTACACTACAGAAAAGAACCTAAGTATTTGTCCTGGTAATGGTCATATTTTTGTTCTCCTAAATAAAAGTGTGAATTAATTTCTTATTTAGTGACTCCATACTTCATTGTAGCGCAGCAAAGTGGCACCTGAAGATGAAATACACAACCAACTAAAAGCTGAATAGAATGATAATAAAAGCAGGCACCAGGAGTCATAGGCACCAGTGCTCCAGTGTGCTGGTTTGGCTTCTGCTGGGCACAGCACTACTGCCTCCAGTTCACTGCAGGACTGCCTTTGACTAGAGGATGATTTGGGGTATTAGGAGAGCAGAAGCTAAGGCTGAGAACTATAAACCTATCATGGTTTTCCTTTTCTCAAGCTTCACTGATAGCTTTCTGTGAAAATACTTTATAGTTTCAATTTAGTTCTTTACCTTCTACAAAGCTCAGGAAGTTTGTGTGCCCAGGTGGGATTTTATGTACTTAAGATACGTTCATAAACAGTTCTTGGTTCAAATTTTCCCTGTACTTTCAGGAACAATTTCTAATCCAGGCCCAAGAAAATCACTTCCCAAGCTCCTCTATATTCGCCTGCTGCTCTGTTTGCCTGAGCTTATCTGGGCTGTGGTGGGAGCGGTGTGGGTGTCGGACAGCAGCGTGCACTGCGAGAGGACTGTGGTAAATGCCATCCTGGTGACTGTTGTTGCAAGGTAACTGTGCTTCCCCTCACTGATGGACTTGGTGGTGACATGGGACATACTGCTGGCTGGTTTTGGGGTGTGATTATTGAAGGTGTTTCCAGCAGTTAGAGACCTGGATGCTGCTTAGGAACTGTTGTGGTTTCTCACAGAGGGGTTTGCAGTGTGAAAGGATAAGAGTTTGGGATCTAGCCAGCTAGAAGGAGCTCATAAACTCCCCTGAACAAGCCTTAGCTGTTGCCTTGAGAAAACTCACATGCTTCATGGAATGAAGGGAAGGAGATTAACATGGGAAGTGGTAAGAGAGATGGATGGGAATGTAGAAAACTGGATACATGTGTAGAGGGTAGAAACTGGATTAGTTAACTACTAGTGCAGAAAGGATCCTTCACACCCCTGGGATGCTGTTTCCAAGGCAGAAGGTGGTGATTTTGAGTTTGGTGCCTGTGTGGAATGAGCTGGCAGCTTTGTTCATCTGCCTACTGGGTTGAAACTCCAATAACGAAACATGCACCCTTAAGACAGTGGCAGATGGTGTTCATTTCTGACTTTGTTTTCTGTCTGTCAAGATCTGTAGTTATGTTTTCTTGCATGCTCGTCAGAAGTCTGCAGCCTCCTGGCCTGCTTATCCCACTCCCCTCTGTTTTGCAGCTGGGTTATCATCATCTTTACCATCATTGGAGTCGTAATTGTCTTTGATCCCCTTGGGGGGAAGAAGACATTTTACCTCACCGACGGTGTCAGTCGGAACCTGGAAAGCAGTCAGTCCGGGCAGCTGCTATATAATGTGAAGAGCACTGCCACCAGAGTCTGGGAGAAGAGGATCAGGTTACTCTGTTGCTGTATTGTGCAAGACGACGACCATCGAGTGGCCTTCACAAGTATCGCGGAGCTTTTCCGCACCTACTTTTCAGTAAGAGGGAAAACTTCTCTTGCCTTTTGACTAACTCTCAGTTTGCAGATGCAGCTTCCTGCTACCCCATCCCTTGAAATCAGGTTTTGAATGTGCCAGTTTCAGAATTAAAGGCGATTCTCATACAGGTGTGCAACACTGATTTGTGATTCCCTTTAACAAAGATTTCTCTCCCTTCACAAGTGTGAAGGCCTGTGAGAAAACAGTGTTCACAGGTGAGCAGTCAGGAGAACAAGGGTGGGATTCCTACTCTCTCTGTGTGAAGATGGAGGTGTGCTTCCTCCTGAAGATGAGTAAGCAGTCACACCCATAGCAAAGGCTCAGGCTATTTTCTGACTATTAAAGCAGCAATCCCTGCAATAGATGAAGGCAGACAGCATGTTCTGAGCAGCTCCTGGGCATGTGCCAGCCTGGAGCCTGCACAGGCAGGCAGCTGCTTTCTGGAAACAGACAGTGTCTGCCACATCAGAGTCTGTATCCCTTGATGCAGTCATAGTTCAGTGCTGGCTTTGAAATCTGCTTGAGACTTCAAGACTAGTTCTCATTTATCAAGCCTTACCTGGGCAAGCTGACTTGGGCTACAACCTCCTCTGGTGTGTAGGGCAGAGGGTGTCAGTCATACAGAGAGGTGTCTGCCTCAGATAGTTGATTAAAAATCCTTCAGCTCTCTGCTGTGCAAAATCCTTCTGTGTTGCTCTCAGTATAGAGGACTCCTCACAGTGAGCTTTTGGCATAGTAGTGTAGAACAGTGATAGCAAAGGAGTATTTGCTGAACGTCTGAGCAGGTCCTGTTGGGTGTTCTGTTAAGTGATGACATTTATGTGGAGAACTGTCCACAGTCTTACTGAAGAAAACATTCAATATGCCCAGAAGGGGCAGGAGGTTAGATGCTGCTGTGACCTGTTTCTCCAGAGTAAAAATCTGTTTATACAGACTGGAAAAATAGTTCCATGTGCATTTGCTGATGAGAGAGCCTTGCTGTGCTGAGATCTGGAATGGTTTTAAATGTTTTGGGTTTTTGGTTTTTTATTTTTTTTCATTTCTTTGTACAGGACACTGATCTGGTGCCAAGTGACATAGCAGCTGGCTTGATTCTGCTCCATCAAGAGCAAGATAAAATGGAAAGTTGCCCAAAAGAACCTGCAGAAGTCTTGTGTCATTCTCCATCATCTCCTGTGGTAAGATAGGCTTGTTGCAGTCTCTGGTAGTGCCAGATCCAATTGAAATGCACAAAGGTGTTTTGGTTTTTGAACAAGATTAATCACTTTAAAATTCTCAGCAATGTAAGTTATCGGTGCATGCAGTGAAAATCTGTGTCCTGATGAATTTGCAGGTACAACGTGTGTCTGCTTGTGCATAAGTAAGACTTGTATATGAATGGGGACTTGAGTACAAATAGGACCCATTTTTGATCATTACTGAAGAGTTTGGAGAGAAGGAATGGAGAGATGAGGAATATTTCATACTACTTAGGCAGAACTGAAATGTCAGTCTTTAGTATTGTGGTCTCTTTACATCATCTGCTGCAAATACCCAGGTGATAGTTTGCTGGTTGGCTTTTGCTGGTCTCCTGTGGTAAAATGCCTTTTGATTTGACCTTCTTTTGGCCTGTGTTTTACAGAATTGCACAGTTCTGCTTCAACCAGTTTCTGTCAAATTCCTTTTGAACCCAGCCAGTATGATGGGGAGAGACTCTTTAGCTATTCCTTTGACGTCCTTAAGTAACATACTTGGACTGAATGCTGTTTTCAGCATTGAGCTTATCAGTGCACACATACTGGAAGAAGCTAAGGAGAGCTTTTCAAGATTTTCCAGCTGTGTAGCTGTGTAAATAGAGGCTTTTCCCTGGAATGAGTGGCTGCTTTTTGTTCCTCTTAAACAGAATAACAGAAACATGCAGGTTGGCAAAGCCCCTCAGGATCATCAAGTCCAACCTAGAACCCTGCTCTACAAGATTCATCTTAAACCATAGCCCTAAGCACCACATCCAAATGACCCTTAAACACAGCCAGGGTGGGTGACTCCACCACCTCTCTGGGCAGCTCATAACCTTGAGGTTTTGCTTATGAATAGTGCATCTGTCATCATACCTTGGTTTTCACTAGTCTGTGTTCAGGTTTTATTCTGGCACTGCTTTACACACTTCTTTTCCTCTCATTCTTCTCTCTTTTCTTTCCCTGTGTCCCTTCAGACAGACGATTTGGATATTGAACTGGAGAATGCTGCTCACTACATGCTGTTTGCTGCAGCTGCTTATGGCTGGCCCTACTACATATACACCAACCCATTTACTGCACTCTGTAAGCTCAATGGTGACTGGTAGGTTCAACCCAGAGCTTAAACCCACACAGCTTCTAATGTTAGCAGGAGTAAAATAGCTTCAGTAGCAGTATTTCTGCTGCACTAAATGATTTTGCTCTTTCATACGTGAACTCAACTGGTAGAAGTATCTTTCACAAATTCTAATATCAATTGTAGCAACAGAATTCCAGCATTTTCCCACCCTCAGATGAGCTTTTGTTTCTCAAGAAAAGTTTGGGATTGATATAAAGAAAAAACATTTAGCAAATTGGCAAAGGAAGAATTGGAATGAAGCCAAACATGTTTTAAAATGAGGCTCTTTTGGGCACATATACAGGTCTAGAACATCACATTATCCATCCTGCTGAAGTATACATGACTCAGGAAGCAGCTCAAACATTTAATTCAGTGGATAAACAGGAGGTCAGCCTGCTGTGCAGAAGCTGGTTTGAATTCCCTCTTTGGTTTGTGTTTATTTTCTGTCATTGGCCTGTAGTCTTAAAGAGTTCTGGAAGCCACGAAGATGCTGAGAGGGCTGCAGCAGCTCTGCTATGAGGACAGGCTGAGAGAGTTGGGACTCTGCAGCCTGGGGAAGGCTTCCAGGAGACCTTAGAGTAGCCTTGCAGTATCTGAAGGGGGCTACAGGAAGGCTGGGGAGGGATTATTTATGAGGTCTTGCAATGCCAAGACAAGGGGCAGTGGGTTTAAAGTGGCAGAGGGGAGATTGAAAGTGGCTGTTAGGAGGAAGTTCTTTACAGTGAGGGTGGTGAGACACTGGCACAGGTTGCCCAGGGAAGTTGTGGAGCACAGAATCACCAAATGTGATCTTTGATCACGTTGGGTGATTCTGTGCTCCACAACCTCCCTGGAGATCTTCTGTACTCCACAACCTGCCTGGAGGTGTTCAAGGCCAGGTTGGACAAGGCCTTGAGTGACCTGTACTAGTGGGAGGTGTCCCTGCCTATGGCAGGGGGTTGGAACTGGATGATCTTTGGGGTCCCTTCCAACCTTACCATTCTATGATTCTTTTTTCCCTGCCTTGTTTGCTCTGCTAGTAGTCCTGCAGCAGGTGTAGTAGCCAGTCCCTGAACTGAAAGTGTATGGCACACTGGACCGAGGTAACAACAGCTCCTGTCAGCCTACTGGTACTGTTAGTTAAAAACAATAAACTACAAAAAGAACATTAGAGCCCTGGCAGAAATCTTTTGGAAATGGAACTGAGCTTGATTCCTTCAAAGCAAACCTAAAAAAAATGACATGTATTTTTTTTTTCTCTCCTGTTTTCTAGTTGCAGAAATAGACCAACAGAGTCTGACATAACTGGCAGTGATCATCATAACTTTCACTTTGGATCCATCCTTAGAATAACAGGACTGCAGTACAGAGACTTCATTCACATCAGTTTTCATAACAAGGTAAGCAATCTGGACAGGCATTCAGCAAAAATAACACAGTGATGAATGCAGTCAAAGCAAGGAATGAAGCTCCCACTCTACCTTCAGCATTTATCATGTGCAAGATGCAAAGCCAAATGAAACCAGGCCCTGAAATGTTGAATTTTGTCTCAGTATTGCAATAAAGACAGTAACTTGATAAGAAAATAATTAATCTTTTTTTTTTCCATAACATAATAAAGAGAGCTTGAGTAAGAGAGCTTTCAGGAGGTAAGAGCAAATGCTTGCTCTCATAAAGAACTGGTGACTTTACTGGTTATGTTTTTCCCTTACAGATTTATGAGATTCCATTTTATGTTGCTTTGGATCACAAAAAAGAAGCCATTGTGGTTGCAGTGAGAGGAACTTTGTCTTTTGAGGTACCATTAGCTTTACAGAAATGGGTGAAGTCCTTGTGTTTAGAGGAAATTGTGTTACATGGGCACACATGAAAGCAACTAACTGACAGGTGTGAGCCTTAACAGGCCTAAGTTGTCCTTGGATGGCCACTGGAAGAGAGTGCAGAGGGTGGGCAGTGGCAATGCCTTTTCAGTGTGAGTGCAGGTGCATGTGTGGTGTTTGTTATTGCGCTTGGAAGTGGCTGCTGAAAGCAGAGTTGATTGCTGTGTGTGTTTGCTTGGGTGGTGGTTTATGGTGGGCAGCGTTTGCTTGGAAGTCAGCTCAATGATGTTCTTGTGGCAGAATGGAGTAGCAGAGGCCACAAAGCCTTGCAGAGAGGCCTGACAAAAGCTGTCTTGTTTCCAGGACATTCTCACTGACCTGTCAGCAGACTGTGAGGACTTGACACTGGAGGATGTTCTGGAGAACGGCTTTGTGCATAAGGTGTGCACAGTCTGTAGCTGTTTGTAAGTCATCACAGCAGTAAGAGAGCTACCTGAGATCCTTTAGTTAAGCAGAACAGAGCTCTCCTTGTGAGATGGATTGCACAGATTATTTCAGCAACTGGGTGGTTGCATCAAATACTGCCTCTGGGTCTGCAAGGTAGCATTTGTAACCCTCTAATCAGAATTTATGTCCTTATTAAACAACAAAAAAACCTTTTCCACCATTGTGTGCAAGGCCCCTTGGTTACAGTTAGAGCAGGAGCAGGCTGGAGGAGAGCAGTTTGCAGAAGGAAAAGCTGCCTGTGATGGTGCTGTATTTAAGGTGCACAGGTGTTGCACCAGGTTCAGATGCAGCCTTCTTTTGTGACTTCAAATGCTGTCTTGCAGGGAATCACTCAGGCTGCAAATTACATCTATCGCAAGCTGATAAACGATGGCATTTTAAACCAGGCTTTCACAATCGCTCCAGTAAGTCACCTTCCAAACCCCTGCTGTTGCCAGAGCTTTTTCCCTGTCACTGTTTCACTCTCCTCTTTCTGTCTGCAGGAATATAAACTTGTGATAGTTGGTCACAGTTTGGGTGGTGGAACAGCTTCTATACTGGCAATCATGCTCAGGAACTCGTTCCCAACATTAAGGTGCTATGCCTTTTCTCCGCCGGGAGGACTGCTGAGGTAGGAGACTTCTGGCTTAGAGACAGAAAAATCTTCAGTTTGTGTGAGATGGTAGCTCTGGGCTGTGTTGAGAGTTTGTTTTCCACTAGAATTCCATTTGCTGCATCTCAAGTTGCAGGTAAGTTCTTGGAGGAATAGTACAGAATGAATACATGTAGCCAATTCTGTCAGATACTATAATTAGGGGGTTGGAAATTAAATGCTCACTTGGCTACTGCAGCTTGGCCTCATCAGTATCTCCACGCACCACTTTGGTCGGTATTGAAGTTACTGCCTCATCTGGAGCAGGTCTGCTGAAGAGCTGACTGCAAATGCTGCTGCTGTTGCCACAAGTTTGTGTTTTTCTTGACTGACAGCAATGGTAAAGCTGAAGCTGGACATATCTTTAGCATGTCTAAAGGGCTTCTCTTCTCTTTTCCTCTTAAGCAAATCACTTGCAGATTACACAAAGCACTTCATCATTTCAGTCATTGTGGGAAAGGACCTTGTTGCAAGGTGAGATGTTTTGATTGTTTCTTCTGGGATGTTTTAGTCTCCAGAGGTCAGGAGACTTCACTTCGTTCTGTGTGTTTCAACAGGTTAAGTATGCCCAACATGGAGGATTTAAAGAGGAGAATAGTGAGAATTGTAGCAAACTGCAACAGACCTAAGGTAAGCAAATGCAGTTCCTGGAAAAAGTCAGTGTAGTTGGTACATGGATTAGGCCCCAGCGTGGTGAAGTGACAGCTGGTGTCTGTGCATCTGATCCTTACAATGAGAGTTACAGCCACGCTGGGAACAAAAGTGTCTGGTTTTGCTGCAGTGACATTTGTGTTGGTCTCTGATCCTGTAAAGCTGTCCGTTGGGGGGGGGGGGGGAAAAGGTGTTTCAACAAGACTTGGCAGGTATCTGTGCACAGCACCCAACACCTGAAATTATCTTTTGGGCTTGCTGAAAAAGGCAAAAATGAAGGAAAAAACCCAGCTAAAGTGATTATTGTTATTATTTTAATAACCATTTAGTATCAGTAAATAAACAAATTAGTTGTTTTCCTGCAGTTTTACCCTCAGAACTCACTTGGAAAGCAAATTATTTCTCTGTTACAGAGTTAATTGCTTACCTTGGTTGGTAAAAACAGTTTTTAAAGTGCCTTAACAGGGTTGGTGTCAGGCAAGATGATACTGGAGATGTAGGGAATGGCTTAAATCACAGAAAGATTCAAACCTGCTGTTTCCAAACATTGCTAAAGCTGTCTCTGCTGTACCCACACAATTCCCATGCAGTGCCAGGATCAGGAGTCATGTAGCAGGCCTGGGTGACATCATAAATGTAGAGTAACAACCAGAAGTTATAGCTGCAAGGAAACTTAAACCTGCAGAGCAGAATCCAGCTGGTAAAGACTGTGCTGTTTTCTGCAGTGTTGCTGGTGGCTTGGGTTAGAGGCTGATGAAATAGGAACTGCTGTGGGGAAAATGCAGTGAGGTTTTGTCAAACACTAAGTCTGGGGTGCGGTCATTTTTCATCTCCTCACTGCAGCTTGCAGTGATGTGCAAGCAAGCACACAACTAGAAGAAGCTACCTGGAGATGCCAGACCTCAGTTTGACTTTTTTCTTTGTGAATTCAGTACCAGATTTTGCTGCGTGGGTGTTGGTATGAGGTCTTTGGAGGAGATCCAGATAACTTCCCCACGGAGCTGGATGGCAGAAGCCAAGATGCCCTCAGCCAGCCACTTCTAGCTGAGGAGAGTTTAATGGTGCATCGCTCACCTTCATACAGTGCTCTTGAGGATGGGTCTCACTTAAATTCACCACCTCAGTATCCTCGTCTGTATCTCCCTGGGAAAATCATCCACATTGTGGAAGAATCCAGCTCTAGGAGGTGAGTAGAATGGTGAATGCCACTGACCTGTTTTCCTAAAATCCACTTTAAGCTGCTTCCCACTTTCAAAGTTCATTTCCAGCTGTGCATCTCCAGTACCCCTTGGGTTATTCACACAACAGGCAGCTCTTCAGCTTTTATTCTGTGCTTCCCTGCTTCTTTCTGTTTGAGCCCTGGAGACTCTTGCTGCCTGCATCCCCTGTTCCACCCATGTGCTCAAGGGATGCTTTTGACTGAGACTTTTAAGTCTGAGGTTTGGCAAGCTGTGGTTCCTGCCTGAGACTGCAGATTTGCAGTCTTGTGTCCTGGTAGTAATGAAGTGGTAAACCAAAGACAGAGTTACTGAGTAGTCACACGGATAACGGTGATGAGAAAGAGGCAAAATATTGCCTGAAATGACAGTCTGGCTCGACTGGAGAGGCCCAGTAGCCAGACTGCCCATGCAGCCTCCAGTTTCCTGCTCTTTGCTCCTCCTGTTTTGTGGTCACAGGAAAGTGAGATACAAAGACAACAGAAAAGCTGAAACTGCAGGAGGGATGAGGATTATGGTTTTGGTGGGGCAGAGTTGTTGTGTTTAGGGCTTTTGTTTGTATTTTGTTGATGCTGGATTTTTATTTGGACAAAACCACTTGAAACAACTCACAAGCTTAGATAGTCCTTGATCCCCTCTTCCAACTTGCACAAGACCATCTTACAGAAGGAAAATTTAAATCTATACCGTACAGAAGAGGAAAGAAAAGGGATGGAGAAGAACCGCAGTTTTTTTTTCCTCCTGTGCAGCAGATTCCTATTTCATTTAAGCTTGTCATTTTTTAACATGTAGCAATTTTATCCCTGTGTTTAAGTTAGCTGCTTTAAACACTGGTGACCTGGCAGGCTTTCCCAATGGCTACTCTTGGTTTACTTCTATTATTTTTCCTTCATTTACTCCCCAGCACAGCAATTAGTCATACTCTCTTAGCTGGAATAGTGCATGAGGCCACTTGTGGCTCTGTAACAGATATCCTAAGCACATCACATGTGCCTATTCTTCTACTGGTAACCGTGACTTACTCCCTGTATTTCATGGGAAGCTTGTAAATGGCAGCACTCAGCTTCTCACCCTGCTTTGCTCAGACTGTTCTGTGCATTATTTGACAGGTTGAGAAGGTTTCAGTTCCTCCCTGAGCAAGGTTCTGTTCCAGGCACGGTGCTGAGCAGCAGTGCAGAGTCTAAGCCATTGTGTTTGTGCTGTGTTCTTTCCTAGGTTGTGCTCTTCAGATATTAAATACTCGGCACGGTGGTCAAACGAAACAGCCTTCAGCAGCATTTTGATAAGTCCCAAGATGATAACAGACCACATGCCAGATGTTGTGCTCAAAGCTCTGAACAGTTTGTCTCAGGAACATGAATCATGTATTTCTTGTCAAAGACGAGAGTGTAACACCAACGTGGTATAGCCAGAGCTGGCAGAGCAGCTGTGGGGCTTTCATTGCAGGTCTCAAGCATTCAGGACCCATCCCACTTCATGCCTAAGTGGGTTTTGGTACTTCTCGCATTGCCTAAGGTAAACAAGGGCCTTGATGCCCTTCCTGTGCAGCGACCTCAAGTCACGTCCTGCTGCTTACAGCACAGGTGCTGCATGGCGGCTGAAGGTCGAGCTTTTACACACTGAACAGGGCGACACCTCCTAGCTGAGCCTGTGGACACTGGCACAGAGGAGCCGAAGCAGCAGCTGAATACTTGACCAAAGCAAAGGTGTGTGAGGACAGCGCAGTGTACGCTTTACAGCAGAGCTCTGTCAGACCTTACAACTGAAACACAAAGTCCAGTTCTGCTTCAGAACCACTTCATGATGTCTTAGTGCCCTGTGACCAACCCTTGCAGAGCCTGGAGAGCATCACAGGAAATGAAGGCCCTGAAAGCGACACCCTGAAGGGTGAGTGGCTGGCGTGGGGTAAGTGAGCAGGGCTGTGGCAGGGCAGGCGCAGTTTGCGCAGGGTTGGCACAGGGTGGTTCTGAGCCATTGCGCTATAACAGGTCGTGGTAGTCTCCTGGGAGTGTTGTGGTGAAATGCTGCTTGGGCATACATGTGCAATATTCTTTACTCAACCTGTCTTTGGTACTTGCTGAGCCACATGACTACTTTTATTGATTTTAAGCTGAACTAAGCTTGTTAACTACTTGATGAGAAGAAGAAAACAAATTTCTTCATGCCCTCCCCTCATCTTAATCACCAGCTCTGAGAGCACCAGTCCAGTTCTGCCAAAAGTCTGGAACCAGTTGTTCTGATTTTAAAATGAGGGTTCCTTATACCTAGTGTGCAGCTAATTTTAACTTCTGTTTTTCAAAGGCTCAGCAGCATCTGTTATAAAAAAAACCCAAAAACTATTACAGAAATAAGTAAAGTTCTGTGATGTGGTTGAGAATAACAACTGTGTGGATGTTGTTGCTGTGATGCTTAATATGGAGACAAAATAAAATGCACTCTAAAAACCTGCTGTCTTCTGTCTTGCAGCCAGCACACTTAAGCAGAAGTTACTGGTTGCTGGCTGGTGAGCACTAGAGGCCGTGCAGTGAGGAAGGTCAGTCAATGCTAAGGGCCTAGCACCTGCCTCCTCTTCAAGGAGGTGGCAGTGGTGCAGACAAGGGAGCTGATAAGCACACAGCACAGCTGTAACATTAGAAAGCTAAAATCTGAGACATTTTAGCTCAACTAATACTGCACCAGAGCCATTATTTACAAACCACTAAAGCAGTAACAATTTTTTAGGAAAATGTGTAAGCACTTGTTCGGATAGACTCAAACAGGTTATTTTCTTTTATTTCCCCCTGCTGGTTGGCAGCAGCTTTAAACTGTTGCATAAGCAGCAGGAGGAGCTAGTAATGACTCAGTGTGAGGGCTCTGAAGAAACCTTGCCAAGTTCCTTCTCCTGTGGTAGGTCTTAACCTCGGGACACCATTAGAAGCCTGTGGTCAGCACACATACCCCACCCCTCCCCCAGAGGAGACAAGTGCCCCATGCTGCTGTTGGCACCAGAAGAGCACTTGCTCAGAAACTCAAACATTACCACCACGTATGTGATTCAAGGATTTATTAAGTCATACATGCAAAAAACATACTGCTAATTGCATTAGCAAAAGATCAATGTAAAAACTTCACAATTCTGCAACTTTTCTTTTTAAATTCTGCTTTAGTGGTCGGAAGGGTGGAGTCCAACATTGTATTCCTGCCAGTTTAGAATGTACAGAACATCAGCACTAATTTACAGAACCTCACACACCCAAGTTACCATTACTCAACCTATGCTGCACATGTACATGTAGTGACATTGAGAACACTTTTCTGCACTAGTAATGTTACAGCCGTGGGGACACCTGGCAAATAGTGAGCGCTGAGAGGGTTCAGAGTTTAGAGAGGGTTAAAACAGAAAGAAAAAAAAAACTAAAATGTGTAAAGCTGCTTCACATGATTTGTACACCTAGTTAATAGACTAAAAGCTCCTCAGAAAGCATAACTTACTGGGTCAGAAATAACAGGAGCATTAGAAGGCTATGCTTCAGCATACTACTCTACCCAAAAAAAAAAAAAAAGTAAATTTCTATTGTCAGAAAGGTTTCAAAATACAAGTTATATTGCTTAGTAAGAAGAGATCCTACAAGAAAAGCATTTACTACACAACAGTTGTGGGAATGACTGTTTCAGAACTGTACCTAAATGAATGCCCTGCTTGAAATTCAAAGGAATTCACCGATGAACGCCAGCCTCTCCTCCACTACTGCACCTCGAGGAAAATGGTCCCTGATTTTAACCTGCAGGAAGAGTCAGTTCAGTTTCAGCTACTCTGGCAGTGTAGTGTAAGTCAGCTGTACAGTGTAAAAATACTGTCTGGCACTATCAGTTGATGCAAGTTTCATTTATCCACCACAATGCAATGCTGTCAAAAGGACTAGATACACTTCAGTAAGAACAGTTATTTATTTTGTTTAAATCACAGCAGCAAGAACTAGATTGCAACCAAGCCCTCACCAACGATAAAGCATTTTACACTGCGACTCAAGGGTGTCAGTCGCTGTCGGAAGATTTAGGGTCATTACACAACACTATGCAATGACTGTGGGCTGAGAAAACATTTTGTCAAAGACACTGGAGTGCAGTGTTTTGCTAATTACACTGTGAAAAACTAGAAAGGTTTTGCATTTCCTACCAGAAATTAGAGTTGTCTCCAAGAAAAATCTTTAAAAAAGAGTTTAGTGCTTAGTGTTGGTAGCACAACAACGCAACTTAGTTCAGCAGATAGTTTGGCAACACTTAATTGAGCAAGAACAGGATTTTAAAAATAAGGCTTTACATAGGTTTGTCTTGTCAGGAGTTTGAGGAGAATGCAAGGTAACTTTAACCAAATGAAACCATGGAATTGTTGACTGGTTCAAGAATTGATGGAAGAGAACTAATTTAAAACAGAAAAACTTGGCATTGAGTGTGAATGCTCCATTGTTCTGAGCAAAGCACAGGGTTGGGACTGGGCTGGGGGAGGGTAAGGTTTACAGCAGCAGACATTTTCTCTTCCTCTTCTTTACAGGAGGGGGGCACAGAACTGCTCGGATAGCTTCATCAAACACTGTCTTGAGGCCTCGCTGCGTAAGTGCAGAGCACTCTAAGTATTTCACTGCACCTGGGGAAGGGAAAAAGGCAATTACAGAGCAGTTCTCACTTCCAGCAGCGCTGCTTCTAGCCAACTCCACAACGGAAGCCAGGCACTTTCGTTTAATTAAGGTGCAACACCTTCACAGATTTAGATCAACAATAACCCCACTGCCATCATACCAATCTCTTTTGCCATGGCAAGGCCCTGTGGGTAGGTGATAGGAGTCAGTTTCTTCTCCTTCAGCTTCTCAATAGTATCCTTGTCATCCCGGAGATCGAGTTTGGTACCCACTAAAATGATGGGGGTGTTGGGGCAATGGTGCCGCACCTCAGGATACCACTGCAAAAGAACAGCACGAGGTGTGTGTGGGCAGATTGCCACAGGGGCCCTCCAACATTCCGACTCAAAGTCCCTGACACTTTCAAGAGTCGATCCTCAAAGATTAAGGGGAGATACCATACAACTACAAAACATTTTCACTGCAGCCAGCTGGTGTTTCTGTAGAACTTCAAAGTTTACCCTATCAAGGGCTGCATTTTCCCCACATGCCAGAAAAACCCCTGGTCTGCACTGCCCCCACCCATGGAGACCACTTCTCATTTGTGAGGTCTCCACAAAGCCATCACACAGCCAAGGAGGTGAAAGCAGCAAACCATGTTCTGGCTGATGCAAGAAACAAGTGCTACGAACTTCATTTTTACATGTATTTGAGTTTAATTCTTTCTTTACATAGCACTAAAAGGAAAGCTCCCGTTTGTGACCTTAGTACCTCACTGACTGAAAAACCTTCAATATCTGTTACCCTATCAAAGCATCGAGGAACAATTCATACTTAAGAGTGTTCTATGAACACTGAACTTTGTGACTTAAGTTAGGCAATTTCTGCCTTTTCACACCACACTTCCCATTGCTTGCAAGAAAGAAAAGAAACCCCTCTTAATGCATTTGCAGACACTGTTGCAAAGGGAACTGTGCTGAACCCTTAGAGAAGAGTGCTACCAGCTTGTACTTACCTTAGCACGGACATTTTCAAAGGAAGCAGGACTGACAAGGGAAAAGCAGATTAAGAAGACATCCTACAAAACAAGTTGAAAGAAGTTAGCCCAGCAGAGCAACAGCTGCAGAATCTCACAACTCTGAAAAGGCCAGTGTCAACAGCACCTACATCACTCTGTTACCTCTATCACACTTGCAAAGGGTAAGGAGGATGATACAGCTGCACATAAAAGTCAGAGGGAGCTTTCCCAATGGGAAATCCATTCCCAGGCAGCTACAAGCAGACACAGAGGGCAGGGGGAACCAACAACTAGATCGCAGTCGACTGCATATCATCAGCTATTGCAGTAGCCAGCAGCTAAAACTGCACTGCAAGCTTTTATTTCATAAATGCCACTCCTCCTCCCTCACTGACAGAGAAAAACCAAGGAACACCAAAATGAACCAGCACTTCAGATCCCTGACAAACACAACCAAAGATGATTCATTAGACCAGCTTCTAAACGGAGGCTGGATGCTCTCTGCAGACCTCCCTAAGTGATTTAAAGGTAAAGTATACAGTATGCAATTGAAAAAAAAAACCAAAAAAAAACCTTCTACAATTACTACCTCTATGCCCAAGTCAGAAGAATCTTGCAGAACTGTCACTGCTATTAAATGTCACTATAAAATATTGCAGGATTTCTTCCTTCTTCCCTCTCTAAATAACACACATCTCACTTTGCAATGGAAGGCAAAATAAAGGTTGCAAGAGCAAGTAAAATAATTTTAGATCACACTACAGACCTCAAAACCCAAGGAGCTTCACAGCTGACAGACTGTAGTCCCTAAGTGTTCAGAGTAACCACAAAAATGATGTTTCTTAACCTAAACCATTAAGACTAATCCTGCTGCATGACCTACAACTCAATAAACATCTTCAAACAAGCCCAACTTTCCCCAACCTACCTCTGCATCCACACTTACTGCAGTACCAACTGTGTTACAGAATCAGGCATTTCAGATTGTTAGTTGATTGTGCTGCATTCCATGGCATTTTGTTAGGTCAGCAGCTGACACCTGCACTGCTAAGCACTCGCAACCCAGTTGTTCATGCATCATCCCAACAAGTTTCCGTAGCAGCATCCCAGAAGAAGAAAGAAACAACATCAAGTAATGTGATACTATGGCCACTACTTCTGTTCTCCAATTCTGCAGCTTTGTGGTGACTGAAGCTCTACACATTATGCAGACTCTGCTGGCTCCAGAGAGCAGAACAATCCAGTGTAACCATAAGGAATTCTGTGGAGATTTCAGGTGTCTTGCACAATACCAATCTTAACAATTAGGAAGAAAAGCTATTTATTTGCAAGAGAACTTTTAGCAACTCATATGGAGATTTGGTAATGGAGCTCTCAATTGGATAGTTCCAAGAAAGTTGTTTATAAAATAGGGGCCAATTTATCACTGGTAAGCAAGACAAGATGGCAGAACTTGGAACTGAAGTTAAGGTTTTACATACGGCGATAGGTTGATCTGTCAGAGTGGAAGATCTACTCTTACCATTGCTTCCTCCAACCTAGTAACAGTGGGAGATAAAGTTACTCCTAAAATGGATGTAAGGGAAAGATGTTCTCTCAGATTTGTGCTCACAAATACTCACAACATGACTTTTCTTCTCAAGAGAGAGATGCTGCCCTGTAATTCAGCACAACCAACTGCCTGCACTCAGAACAGACCACCAGACTTCCCCCAAAACTCTGCATGTCTGTCTGCACGGGAAGGAGACACTTGTGAGAGCAAACAAGCACCCTCCTTCTCACACAATTTTCTTTTTTGATTGGTCACCTGAGAAAATAAAGTTAACTACATTTTCTGTTCTAACTTCTTCCTTCTCCAAGTATTTTAAAACAAATACATTCAGAAGAATCTACCAAATTCCTGTATATTTTAAGGAAAAAAAAACATAAGTAAGGGAAAAAAAATACAACTTCATGCCTCAGCTCCAGCAAAGTCATTACTATGAAGAGCTGCTGAACTGCTGAGTGGCTAATCGAGATACACCTACTGGCCAAAGGAATCTGTCGCCTTGTCCAGAAGCCCGGGTGCATGCGCTGGGAAATAGGGCCACAAGATTATGCAAGGGGTGAGTTTTAAATAGCACAGGGAAGGAAGCAGGAGGCTGCATGCAGATCCTTAAAAAAGTTAGGCTTTAGCAGCTCCACTTTCTCTTCCTCTCTGCTTTTTTGTTAGTGTTGAGTACTCTCAAGTGATGATGATTCTTCCATACTGCACAAGGCTAAAACCTGAAGACCACTTGCTAAGAAGTTCAAGACTGACCACCCCGTTTCATTTTCTGCTGCATGCAAAATCTTTATTTAACAGACATACAAGCTGTACAGAAGAGATTCTTTTGCCCAAAAGTATGCTTAGATGGAATTCTTTTGCAGTCTGAAAGCCAAAGTTACTTTAGGAGGCTGAAGATATGCACATGCATTCTGTCCTCTGCCATAGAAGAGGAACGATACACTCCCTTACGACTCTGCTTTCTCACACTATTGACTGATCTTTCCACATACCTTTTTCTGCCCTCACATACTTCATGAAAATGGTTTTACTTTGTTAAGCAAATCTTAAGTTCTAACTATCCCATAAATATGAAATAAAACCAGTTTTCCATTATCTCTTTTCCTAGAAAGGTAGACACTTCTGGCATTTCTGCTGCAGTTGCCTACAACTGGCAAGTTCACATCCATCTTGGGTCTGGTGTGGGAATCAGTGGGAAAACCTAATTGTCTACCTTACTGACTAGTGAATCAAAGACAATTGTGAATTAAGACAGTTTACTAAAAGGAGCACCAGAATCCATTAAATAAGATCTGTTATTCTGCTGTGAATGGCACCATTTTGCATTTTACATTGTTAGCAGTGAATATATATTTGACAGTTAACAGCAACAGCAATCAATACCAAAAAAACCCTGCAAATTACCCTCTTCCTTTACTTACAGCACAGTTCCATCAGATAAAAGTAATTGCTCTACAGAGACTGGAAAACCAGCCTCTACAGAGGTAACTGTAGCTGAAGTTGCACTGGGAAAAGCAGAGCAGATTACTTCAGCCTCTTCCTTACACAAGGAAAGCTGCAGCGTGCAGACAGGACTTAACCAGTTGCAAGCATGGAAAACAGAAGCACATTTGTATCGATGTTATAGCACCAACTACAGCAAGTTACAAAATAGCCACAGCCTTAAGTACGTTAGAAAGCTCCAACGCAGCCTCTGTCAATACCAATAATATCTTCATTCAGCACTGCCTCCTTCGCATTTAGAACATCTTCGCAGAGACTAAACAGTATCAAGTGCTTAGCAGTGACAGTGTCAGGTTGCAGCCAAACAGCACGCCTGAAAACAAAACAAGCCCTGCTTTTGGCAGGCAGCTATTCTTAAAATCAATGGACCAGCTGAGGGGACTATTCACTAAGGGGTTTTTTGGTTTTGTTTTGGGGTGAGTTTTGTTTGGATTTTTTATCTTGTTTTAAATCAAGCATTCTAGTCGATTCTGAGGCTGCAATTAAACAACAGGCAACAAGTATGGGTGCAGGCAAATACACAAGCATGAATATGTTAGCATTTGTACAGCAGTAAACACATCAAAGACCATACAATTACAGCTACAGCCTGTAGGATGAAGGAAGGTGGCTTGCAATGAGTCACTGTTCCTAAGAAATACAACTGCAGATGACTTGAACCTTCTGTTCAAAAAGTAAACCACTTTTTGTTAGACAAAGCTGTACAGGTTTGTTTTACTTTTACACTGCAGTTCTTACTGTTTGTGGATAGGAGAGTGGACGTAGTCTGTCATAGTCCTCTTGACCAGCTGTATCCCACAGACCCAGGTTGACTGGTTTCCCATCAACCATTACATTAGCAGAGTAGTTGTCAAAACTAAAATAAAAATAAAGGAAGAGTTAGCTATGTAAGCTTGCATTAAAACAGGGAACCCAAAGACTTTGCTCGAGTCCTCATTGGGAACACTATGAAAGGAAACATTATTATTGCATCCTTCTGTTCCTCAGAAACTGCAACACTGTCCTCTAAATACTGAACCCTGCCTTGGGTAATGGAAGGAAGAACAGACACAAGAGACTTGGTCCAGTCTGAGCAGAAGTAATCTTTTTCAATGCTCCTCCAAAGGAAGCATTAATCTCAGTAAGCACAGGAAAGCAGGTGATGTGCTTAGCAAGCGCTTTCCAGTCTTGCTGGGACACTCAGCAAGTTAATCTGTCTCATTTTGTAAGATTTAGAAGAGAAAATATGTAAGCAACAACCCAGCAATCCTTACTGGCAGCAGTAGGTAAGAGAAAACCCAAACTTATTCGTCCTGCTAACGAAAGACAAAAATCCCCCAATGAAATATTGAAGTTAATAACCAGGGGCCAGTAGAGACATAATTTTTTATCACTACTATAGGCACAAAGGCCTTAATGACTTGTTAAAGAGTCACTAAGGTCACTGGAAACACAAGCATACTATAATGCAAAAATCTGAGTTTTAGACCAGAAAAAGAAATAGGAACAATTAAGACAACAGGGCCTCTGAAAGGTTACTGAAGTCATCTGTATATGTCATTAGAATGTATTTTGTTATCTGAAAAACTCACTAACGCCTACAGAGAAGACAGATAAAAAGAGAGATACCTGAAAAGGGCAAAAAGCTGCTTAGGACACCTCCCTCCAACAGCCCCTCAAAAAGGGAACTATGCTAACACTGATACTGACAAATTCTCACATGCAAGCAAAGGGGAAGAACCAAAATAAATGAGTCCCCACAGTCTTGCCTGAGGAGGCAGAGAGCTGTGGCTGGCTCAGAGAATAAAAGCAGCAGTGCAAAACGTGGAAGAACAAATGAAAAAAAGTCTCTAGTTGCATAAACCAACTATTTCTGATTTAGATATGACGTTTTACAAGCTGTTCAGCCTTGAGACTGCTTATTAGGGATGACATTAAAGACAAAAAGAATACATTCTTTTAGAAGAGAATAGCACTGATAACATGTTAGTAAATGTTAGTCCCTAATAAGCTAGGCCTACAGGGCAGGCAGAGGCTAAGGTGACAGAGCATGAACAAGAACAGGTATGACTGTGCTCAGAAGTGAAAGCCCAAAATGCTTCTCCTTGCACACACCTAGATACTGAGAGGTGCTTGCAGCCAATTCAGACAATTCCGGTAAGGAATCTGGAATGCCAAGAAGCACAGAGAGGTTGACACAAATGAGTTTTAAGCATTTTAGAAGTACTTACACAGTGGGTATATACTCTCCAGGAAATGCATTGGTAGTGTAACTGATGAGTAGGCATGTTTTACCTACAGCACTGCAAAAAGAGAGAGTTCACATGTAAAATACATTCATCTTCAACACAGGGAAATAACATTTGCTTTAGGGAAGAAGAGCAATTACATCCAGCCATGCAAGGAACAGTCAAGTGTCAGCAGCCACTGTTGTGCAGGAAAACAAGCTAACAGACTGTAGTTTTAAGATTACTGGCAATTAAAACACACTAACTATCCACCATGTGAAGAAATTGTTAATCTTTAGACAAAAAACAAAAAAAAATCCACAAATATTATTAAGACTGCTGACATCTGCTAGGCTCATGACTGGATACTCATCAAGGCAGCCTTACTCAACTCCCTGAAATCAAAACAAGTATTTCCAGGTACCCTTTACTCAACTCCAAAACTGTACTCTTTTCCACAAAATGGTAAATTTTCACAGCAGCCTGTAAAGTGTACTCTCAACACACTGTTACTTTGGAACATTTGAGGAACAAGAATAAAATTCTAATCCTCACAACATCTGTTGCTATCGCAAAATTACTCCCCACATGCATTTGTCAACTATTCAAACATTTCATAAACTGATTTATAGATAGATTACATTCCAATATTGGAACCATTCCCCACCGATCTCATTCTGAACAGCTTCAGATGTGACAAGGGCAAGGTTCTATTTCAGGTTTCTTTCAAAACTCTCTCTCCTTTGCTGTCAACCACCCTCACACCTTATCTAGAGTCAAAGACTAAACATAACCAGTCAATTTTTGTTACCGTTTCAATTAATGGGTCGCAAAACCTGAAATTGGAGTAGATTTCTTTTTAAAAATTAAGACTCTGCAAAGAGTGCTTTTCTGGCACTGCAAACTGGTTCCCATGCTGGCTTCTCACTTTAAGTGCATAATCCTTTGAGTGTGTGAGAGATTCCAGAGGGGAGTGTGCAACTGGTTGATCAAAAGCAGTAATGCCCAGACAGACTTACAATTATTCCCCATTCTTCTCGAACAGACAAACTCTCATGCAAGAAAAACTACATTGCCTTGCAGATGTTTTATCACTACAATGATCCACACAAAGCAAATCGGCAGTAACTTTGAAACCTCACTGTACTGAAACAGTCTTGCCATGAGTTTGACTTGTGAGCCTTCTCAACTAAAGTTTTCACCAGATGAAGGAAATCACTGAAGTTTTAGTCTGGAACTATAGTTAATATTAAAAATGAAAACCAAAACCACAACCAAACCCAAACCAAGAAGTAAATGTTGTTGCTAAATACATCCTATTATCCCTTAGCTTCTGCAGATGAAAAGAAAATAACTCACAGAAGTAAGCTTTAGTGAAGGGCTTACTTAGCTCTCCAGTTGCAAACATTCTGAGGCATTCACATATGAATTTTGCTATCTATCTTCCACTTAAATCACTGCTCCACTTCTCTTGGTTTGGCAGCATGTGTACTGTCCCTTAACTTATCAAAGGCCATCTTCAAAACATTGTTTAAGATTATTTAATGTTCAACATTAACCAGTCAGCCTTACCTACTGACTCACAACTAAGGTAAGCTAAGTAAATCTTGAACTTTTTCAGAATCCTAAATTACCATTTCATGTTGCAGCTCAATCTGTAACAAGTCTCTCAGTTAAACTTTAGGTAGTGCATTAATCCAAGTTATTTGACAGTAGCATGACATTACCTCAAACACTTGAGCTGCTAAAGAGTTGCTTCAGTGTACAGAATTACCTAGGACTTTATCATAGAATGGTAAGGTTGGAAGGGACCTCAAGGATCATCTAGTTCCAACCCCCTGTCACAGGCAGGGACACCTCCCACTAGCACAGGTCACTTAAGGCCTCATCCAACCTGGCCTTGAACACCTTCAGGGAGGGAGCAACCACAACCTCCCTGGGCAACCTGTGCCAGTGTCTCACCACCCTCACTGCAAACAACTTCCTCCTAACATCCAGTCTAAATCTTCCCTCTGCCAGTTCAAACCCATTGACCCTTGTCCTGTCATTGCAGGACCTTGTCAACAGTCCCTCCCCAGCCTTCCTGAAGCCCCCTTCAGATCCTGGAAGGCTACTCTAAGGTCTCCTGGAAGCCTTCTCTTCTCCAGGCTGCACAGCCTCAACTCTCTCAGCCTGTCCTCAGAGCAAAGCTGCTGCAGCCCTCTGAGCATCTTGGTGGCCTCCTCTGGACCCGCTCCAACAGTTCCATGTCCTTCCTGTGCTGGGGGCTCCAGAACTGCACATAGGACTGCAGGTGGGGTCTGGGGAGAGCAGAGCAAAGGGGCAGAGTCTCCCCACACCCATTTTTTAATTGTAATTTTCTGACACCTAGCATAACATTCCAGCTGCTATAACTCTCTCTAAGCATACCATGCAGTTTTCCATGCTGCTTTTCAAGCCTGCTTCTAAGGAAACAAGATGCCAGCTCCTTGCACAGTCTGAGGTTATTATTTTTAATTTTTACCAAGCTATAACATCAAGAGAGAGGACACTTATTCTGTTCTTTAGAAGTGTAAGCTCTGAACATCTTCCTGTAGTAACGGGCTTGAGATATGCTGAAAAGCAGGAGAGGGATTTACCCTTCAAAAATTTCTGTGGGAAAGTATCAGAGAGCAGTATGACAACCCAGGTAGCTAATGCAACAGCTGTCAGAAGAGCAGATCCCATCTTATCTCCTGCACTAGCACGCACTGCCTCTGGAACAAGCCAGAACAAGGAGTTAAGGGAAGCTATTAACCCTGCCTCCCCCACCAGGACAATTTCAGCTCCCTTAGCTATCAGTTAGATCAGCTTGAATATACTGCTGAACTGCACTCGCAGCAGCACAAAGCAGGCTGCACCGGTCCAGTCTCCAAAGGACACATGTGAAAACCTTCAGAATACTAAGAGCAGCAAAAGCCACTTTCTTTGGAAAACTTCCTGAAGCACAGAGGCTACGTGTTCTCATGCTTCTAGAACCTGTTTGGTCTGATGCTTCATTTTCCAGTAAGTTCATTACACAGAGTTTAAGCTTCTAACAAATTAATGTTAAACTCAACATTTTCAGCCTCAGTGCTGATCAGTGGATAAAGATTTTTTTCCTGCACTCAGGCTCCTTTGCTTGCCTTGCACTTAAACTGGAGAGTATGCTCTGGCTAATCAAAACAGCATAGGAAGGAGGTGGCGAGAGATTTCATTCCAAACCTAGAAGCGTCTGTAGAGTGTTTCTCCAGCACCCATCAGCCAGAGTCGTTCAAACAAGCAAAAACACGTTCAACAACTCTGTTTGAGACTTGCTCCATCTGGGTTTCCTGCTTTCCTTGCCTTTTGGCTCACTGCCCTATGAATCAGATCATTATGGTCACCAGTCTTAAAAATAGACACTAAAGCCTACCTTTATAAATAAGATACAACCTTTGTCAACTTATGTTACCATCTTCTTTAGACTTCTAACTTCCGTATTAAAGCAGCTCCCCTAAAGAGAATTCTGTTTGGCAAAACATAAACCCTTGCATATAAAGGCTGAGACCAAGAAACCAATGCTGAACCAAGATTAGTCATAGCAAGATTTCTAGCAACTACTTAATCATAGCTCTGTCCACCCACTATTACATAAATGAAACTAGTAACATTTGACTGTCATTAAAAATGTGGCCTACAGAAATCTGGTGTTTTAACCGCTAAACAGCAAGTGAAAGAAAAGACAGCACTGGGTGCCCTACTGCTTCCAGGTACCATCCAGGAATTGATGCATTCATATGACAACACAAGAATTCATTACTGAAAACAAAACAGGTCACCTCTTCCCTGAACTTATTTACAGTGACAGGCTTTATGAAGTTTCTCCATTGTGCTAGAGCTGCTTGGAGCTATGTTACATGACATTTACTGAAAATGCTGCTGGAGGACCTGCACCACCTCTTGCACTCTAAAGTCACCAGAATTGTATAGATGGCTGAGAGTTTCCTGATTTGCTGCAACCAAAGATCATTGCTGAGAATTCAGTTCCCATTTACAGCCACGGCAGTAGGGGCCAGCTGAAGGACTTGCTGGGTTAAGTCCAGGAACACTGGTATCTGCAAACAGGTGGCAGCCTTCAGGGAAAGCTTTGGCTGTCTCCTTTCTTTCTCTGATCCAAAGTGACTACCTCCTTAGCAGACAAGATCCACAACAGCCCAGGTTTTCACTTAAACGTTAAAAAGTAGCTGCAATTTCTCTAGTGTCATCCACAGACCAAAGGTTCAGTACTTCTGCTATGGCTCTGACAGATAAGCTGCTTTTACTCACTGTAACACACCCTCTCCCAGATACACTGCACGGTACCCACAATGCTACTATATTTTTTAAACGTCAAGAGTTCAGTGACACAACTAACCACTAAGCACACAACATACTGCATTGGAGGGACCCAGGGTGTTCAGTATCCTGCATCAACACTGCACTACACAGTAAGATGCACTTACCCTACAAATCCTCTCTCAATAAGCAATCAAATGAAATACAGCATGGCTTTAGCAAATGAGACATCAAATTAAGCAGAATTCCCAACGAAGACTCTTAATTCACTGTTCTTCTTCTTACAGCATTTCTACAATTTAAAAAATGCCTACAAAGGAGCATGAAGTGTGACCATTTCTACCGCATATAAGAAATTGTTCCTCCGATATGCAGAACTTCCCCTAACGTTACACAACACCACTGGAGATTTCATACCACTTAACAGCTGTTTTTTTAGAGTGAAAATAAAAGCTGATAAAAATAACTCAGACCACTGCTTTTTCTCAAGTGTCAATCAACAGCAATTCCTGCAGTTACTCAAGGGGAGTGCTATTCATCTGTCCTGCACATGCCTGCTGTTCTGTATCACACAGAAGTCAAAGCAACAGTTGCCATTATTTTCTCTCCCAACAATCCTCACAGTGAATTAAAAAAATGGACAAAAGGGGCCAGCACAGCAAGTATGAATGTCACGTTTTCCTAGTCAAAATAGTTATCTAAACAGATACCAGTCAAAGCACTAAGAACATGACTTATACATGACAGCCTACTCATTTACTATTTAAAAATCAATCGCTGCAGAGGTACTTCTACACCTTTGCCCTCCACCTTTGTGGAGGGTACATAAGACAGTATCTAAGTTTTACAGTACAAAAGCAAATCCTTGGTTTGCATTGTTTCACAGAAACACAAAAGCTTTTTAGCCTTATCTGAGCCAAACATCACACATGGCCTAGAATACCTCTAAAGCCTGAACATTTGAAACAGCAAAAGCACACAGAAACACATTTAGTTAAATGTTTTTTTTAAAAACACTGAACGTAGGTAGAATGATACAAACCCATCAGAAATGAGTAATACTACCTAAACAGAACCTTAAGAGAGTACTTGTTCTTAACTTGTTTTTTCTTCCTGGAAAACAAATTCAACTCCTGCATTTTGTTCACATATTATATATAACATCCAGATAGACTTACACCACTTTCACTTCCAAGACAATGCACAATAAACATGTTAGGAAGCAGGACAGTTTACAGAGCAAGCGACAAAAACCTGTTTTGTTGAATCAATTACTGAACATGATAGTTTGTGCTGATTTGTTCTTGAATCTAATGGAGGAAGCAGATCGATCTTTTTCCCCCACCCAAACATGGTGCATCACACTAATTTACAGCATTGCCACAGGTAACAGTTTAGGTGAATTTAAGAAATTATACAATAGAAAAACAAATTTGTTGTGTTTAAAAATCAGTAACACCAAAAGAACAGTCTGCAGTTGTCCTGTCGAAGAATTACATTACTATGAAAAGCCTTAGTTTGTCAGAATACCACTTTCATGCTCATATTGCTCAAAATCTTGCACAGCAAGTCAAAATATATTTGTTACACAGAGTAAATTTATCTTTCAACCATACTTAGCTGCATTTTTACAGATCCAACATCTTAAAAAGAGCAGTTTGAAGATTAAGCCACCACAAGAATCTACAGGCAGTTGTCTGACTGCTTGGTTATACTTCACTCCTGTCATCTACACAAGCTTGCTGCTAAACCAATTATCATCACCCTATACTGGGATTTTTGTTTCTCCTAAGAAAAACAAAACCTTTCAAACTGCATAAGACAAGTTCTGTTTTCCAGCTAGCCTGTGATACTCCCCTGAGAGTTCTAACATCTAGCCAAAGAAAGAATGCCTCAAAACTGATGGAAATAGCATCACTGAGAATGTTCTAAAGCGGCAAACAAACTTTCCCCATCACAATTTCAGCATTTCTCACGCTGAAATCCAACAGCTAATCCTAAAGAGTTAACCCGATTCTAAAAACCATACTCAAGTTGTTTCACTTATGACTAATACCATATTAGAATGTTGTAGGCGTAGCAGTTCTTTACCAGCAAGTGTATCATTAACATTTTTTTATTCAGTCCTTTATCAGTCTCCTTTAGGTAAGTACTTTTACAAGGCTAGATGTACGCATGCAGAAAAGCAGTTTCGTTCACAAGCATTTATGATCTGCTTAGAGTTTTGTGTATTTCACTTAGTTTTACAGTAAGAATCGGATGCCAAAAATCAAGCTATAAACAGGAATAAGTTTGTTACTACCGCAACAGATATTTCGAATCGACATTAAATACCTCATATCGTTAAAAGCACAGCAACTTTTTTTCTTTTCTTTTCTTTTTTTTTTTTTTTAAATATACTTCGATTACTTCGGTGTGTCTACCGATACACGGCACACCGAAGATAAGCGGCAGTTCCCTGGGTGAGCTGACAGGCACGGCCCACCTCTGCCACAACAAACCCCAAGCGCACGCCCTCCAGTACCACGGCAGGCAAAAGCCACTTCTGTCAGCGCCGGTACGAACTATTCGGCCACCACTACAGCACCTATCCCAGTAGCACCTTCCCCAGGAGCGATCCGGGGCTCGCAAAGGAAGCCAGCGCAGGAGACACCCACCGCTTGCTAACACCCCTGCAGAAATCTCGCTCTCCCGCTCTCGACGCAGCCACCATTTGCTCGCAGCAGTCACAGCCTTGCCCCACGCTTCCCTCCCCTCCCCCGCCACCAGCAGGAAGCCGCGGCCATCGCCCACCCCCTACCCACCCACCGCCTCGGTACAGCCACCCTCGCCACGGCCACCCCCGGCCACGGCCGGCCCCCACACAGCCCAAAGGTGGCAGGGCCGCGCCCGGGCCCCGCGCCCGGAGCGCCCACAACTTGGCGGCGGGGCCCCAGCGGTCCGATCCGCTCCCTGCCCAACGGGCGGACACCCTCCTCCCTCTCCCCTGCCTGAGGCCAGCGGCGCTCCCCAAGGCCAGGGCCCGATGGAGGGGTCCCATCAGACTTACCCGTCGCCCACCACCACACACTTGATGGCCTGCATTGGGGCTGCGCCTCGGCGGCGGGTCCTGCTGCTGAGCGGGGCGTGGAAGGCCGCGCAAGAAGGGCGCCGGCGGCGGTGTCCGCACCAGGTCGCAGCCGCCTCCGCCCTGTGTCTGGAAGCCGGGACGAGGCAGCGGCCACCACCCAAGGCGGGGAGAGGGAGGACTGCGGGGAAACAGGAAGCGGGCGCTCCACTCACATCCGGCCGGGCTGCGCTCGGCCCCCGCGGCCCCGCCTTCGGGCCCGCTCGGCGACACTCCGCCCTCACGGGCGGCCGAATCGGCACCGCCGCTTCGGGCCTCTTCGCCCAGGCGGCGCGCGGCACCGAGCGGGCTTCGAACCACTTCGGCAGAGCTCGGGTTTCTCCGTCACGCCAGGAGGCCTTCGGGTGCGATCGGGTGCGATCGGCAGCTCTCGGCAGCGGCGAGCGGGAGTGGGCGCCATGCTTGTGCTACTAACCCAGTCAGAGAGTGGGGGGGCCCTTAGCCTTCTTCACGACCCAAGGCCCCAAGGGTGATCTCGTTTTTTGCCTTTAATCATTCAGAGCCTTACTGAAATGTGATGTCATGCACCAGCACTGCTGAGACAAGCGAGCGCTCTGGTGCTGCGAGCAAAGCTGCCAGCTGTACCCAGACCGGGCAGGCTGCGCTGCTGGCTTCAACTATCATCGTATCACGGACACGAGTGGTGCATCATCCCACACCGGCTCTGTCCACCACATCACTGGCGATGTATCGACCTGGCAGCCGGGCTATGACAAACCCCCGCCAAAGAAAAAGCTGCCTTCTGACACCGCTTTTGATCCTACCTTTTGTCTGTGACACACTCCGACACGATCTAGCACCTGTTAGATCTTCACACACCAATCTAATTGTTCACATCTCATGAAGCATGTTAATGTGACCTAATGTTTACCCTACAGATGTACTGTGTGGATATGACTTCAGTTACCAGACAATTTCAGCCAACTTAAAACGTTCCTGATGCAGATGTGGCCTGTTTTCCCCTGACAGTTTTCCCTCAGCATACCAACACAGTGCAGAGCCAGAACATTTCCCTTCATCAATGGATCATCACACCACCCTCAATCCTCCTGATGTTCTATGGCACTCATTAACACAACTGGCAAGCCTGAGGCCAGGCCAGAGCTTCTTCACCGAGACGGCACAGCCCAGGAACTGCCAGGCTATATGGTCCCTTGGGTCTCTTTTTTACCCAGTTGTTTCCAGGAAAGATTGAAGAAAAATTTAAGCAGAGCACAGTCATCCCAGGAGTCTTTTATTTCTTTATTTAGTTCTTGCTGTAATTCTGCTTGGCAGAGGAGCTTCTGCTTGGACTCTGAGGCTTGACAGGGCTGTGGGCAGCCTGATGTATTGAGAATGCCCCTGCTTACTGCAGAGGGGGGTTGAACTAGATGAGTTTCAGTGGTGCCTTCCAACCCAGATCATTCTAGGATTCTATGATGCACACAACTGCTATTCCTTCTGTATTGCCACCCGTTCCCCAAAGAATGTATGGGGAAAGGGCTCATGCACATGTTGCTTCTGTGAAGTGATGATGAGCTCACTGAAACTGATAGCAGTGAGCAATTTTCTACTGATCTGATCTATTAATTTCAGAATATTTCTAAATTATTTTTATACCAGACAGTGCAATCTCATCAGTGGGCAGAACTTTCCATATTTACTGTCTCCCATTTTTTCTTTTGCTGAGCAAAAATACTTCTCAGATATTTCACATAAGTGAGGAAAACATCCTAGGTATTGCTGTGAACTGGAAGGCTATTTTTGCAACACTTGTAGGTCCATGTTCCCTCATACAGATGGAAGCTGAAACGACTTGTCATTTAAGCTGAACATCCTTAAAGCCAAGACTCTCTGCAGCCAATGACCTGGCAACTGTTCCCTACGCAGCAGCCAGGAGCTGCGGAAGAGAGGTGTGGGCAGTATTGCAGTGCTCCTGCTGTTCTTGGCTTCTACAGCAGACTTTGGGGCCTCTGAGATAAGGCACAGAAATAGAGCAGACATGAAGACGATCTGATTTATATTGTGATCCTGGGGAGACCCAGAACAGAAGAAGATTTAAGGAACATGTAAATCTGTTGCTGATTTTTCCACCGCCTACCTATTGCTCCACTGGTTCTTATTATCTAGTGTAAAATGGATGACTGGAGTTTTTTTCACATGAAAAAAAAAAAAAGTTGCAAAAAAATTTACAGGGTAATTATAAAAGAGCATAGAAAGACAAGGATGAAGGCATTAGCAGGAATTGCTTTTATGATCCTGCTGCAAGACAAGCAAAAGCTTTTAAAATATGATCTTTTCAGTGCTCCTCCATCCTATTCTTTTGGGATCAGTTGTTTTGCATTGCCAAAATAACACCGAGTTTGTTAAAGCACAGGGCATGCTTTGCGTATGTTTTGAATTGACAATTTCATGTCCAGTTGGGGATATATTTGCCAACACTAGAAAATACCACACAATTTGGATAGGTGGTGACAGTAAGAGATTCATACAGTTTTTTTCCTCACACATTTGTAAATCCTGATTTCCTGAGATACAGTCAACAAGGACCCTTTTGGAATTATTCAGAGTTTTGTATTTTAAATCGTAGCTGCTATTTGTCTTTGGTTTTTTGCCCTGGAAGACAAATTGCAAATTGTGTGTACGTTCCTTATAATGCACGATGTGTTAATTATTCTCTTATTGAACTTTGAAATCTTTTAGCTACATTTTACTTTATTCTTGCATCTTTGTTTGTTTAATTAGTATGCAGTGTGTTCACTTTTAAAGAGGAGCAAATAACATAGTGCTACAAATGGCTACCACTCTTTGCTGGTATGTTTTTTTTTTTTTGCCTGAGAGGAGAGATCAATAAAGGGAACATACTGAAGTGATAGTTTGGCAAAATAAAAGGAACTAAAACAAAATAAAAAACAAAAATAAAAGGAACTAAAACAAAATAAAAGGAACTAAAACGAAATAAAAGGAATAAAAGAATAAAAAGAACAATATGAAAGACAGGGCAACTGAGTGAGCAGTTAATAACAAACAGCACAACAGAAAAATTTATCAGTTTGACAGACACAACTGCAGTGCTGAGTTGTACATAAAATAGTTACAAATGAGTTACATAGAGTATGTAGAAAGAAAATAATTAATGTCAGTAACAGTCACCAATTATAACTCTTCCCATAGTGCTGATAAGGTCGTGAATCATAAAGCCGGGGTTTAGATCAGTGATATTCCACAATCTATCACCTTATCTTCTCTTATCCAGCACAATTGTTGTTGAAAGTGTTTTTCTTAGACATGAAGAGGAGATGATTATTTTAAATTGTTTTGGATGCTGTCTGAATGTGCACATTGTGTATGTGCTGGCAGTGAAGGAGGATTATTCTTTGTGGATGGGGAGTGGCAGGGTAATCATGCTGATGCAATACTGGAAAGTTCTGCTCACCCTGACACAGACCAGCAGCACTATGGAGACAATAATTATTTGCATCTTTATAGTATCCTTCATCCCAAACTATTACTATGTTCTTTCACATGTTAGTTCATTAATAAAGCCACAAAGGAATGCACCAAGAAGTGGAGAAGTATCAGTGTACACATTGAACATAAGGGGAAACATGGCAGTGAAGCAAGCAGAGCACCTAAGAATGATTCACAGGCGTATTCTCTTACTCCTAGATGACACTTCCTGCTGACACCACTTCTGTTCAGTTGAAAGGAAACAGCATTCTACGATATATAGGTCAAAAGTAAAAGTCTGTCCAATGGCATAATAAAGTGGTTTAGGGCTGAAAAGCTGTAATTGTAATTCACAGCTACTTCAAAATGGGGGTTGGACTGAAGTGCAAGAGCCAATTTGACCTGAAGAAAATGTGCTATCACAAAGTGTCAGAGGGCAGAATAAGGTTTTCAGCATATTGCACTCTTCTCTAAGATATTTGTATTAAAATCAGGAGGAAAAAGAGTTGGTGATAGAAATCAGGTAATTAATCATGTATTAGAGTCATAGAATCATAGAATCAACCAGGTTCCAAGAGACCTCCAAGCTCACCCAGCCCAACCTATCATAGAATCATAGAATGGTAAGGTTGGAAGGGAGCTCAAGGATCATCTAATTCCAACCCCCTGCCATAGGCAGGGACACCTCCCACTAGTACAGGTCACTCAAGGCCTCGTCCAACCTGTCCAGGCCTCGTCCAACTTATCACCCAGCCCTACCCAATCAACTAGACCATGGCACTAAGTGCCCCATCCAGGCTTTTCTTGAACACCTCCAGGGACAGCAACTCCACCACCTCCCTGGGCAGCCCATTCCAATGCAAATCATTCTGTCAAGAACCTCCTCCTAACATCCAGCCTATATCTCCTCCAGCACAACTTGAGGCTGTGTCCCCTCATTCTGTTGCTGGGTGCCTGGCAGCAGAGCCCAACCCCAGCTGGCTACAATCTCCCTTCAGGTAACTGCAGAGAGCAATGAGCTCTGCCCTGAGCCTCCTCTTCTGCAGACTGCACACCCCCAGCTCCCTCAGCCTCTCCTCACAGGGCTGTGCTCCAGGCCCCTCCCCAGCCTTGTTGCCCTTCTCTGGACACCTTCCAGTACCTCAACATCTCTCTTGGATTGAGGGGCCCAGAACTGAACACAGGCCTCAAGGTGTGGCCTGAACAGTGCTGAGTACAGGGGAAGAATAACCTCCCTTGTCCTGCTGGCCACACTGTTTGTAGAAATAAATGTCTTTCTGGATTCCATTGACCTGTGGTGTTATCTGCCTCAGTGTCTCTCCCACTCACAAATCAGGACAGTAGCACTGTTTAAGCTGTTTGGATAGTGGCTAAAGTCTTAAAAGAGTCACACCTAGCAGTGGCTGAGATTCTGAAGTATTTTGCTTAATGATCTTTGAAGTCTTGTTATGTGCCTTCACCAAGCTAATAGAGCACACAGTTTCAGCTAGGAAAGTGACACTGGCTGTGAAGGAAATTCAGAGTATCTTTAGGGAAGTTGGGGAGATACTGTGGCATAAAATTAATCTTAGAATTAATGTAATCCACAAGTAACGGTCTGCAACTTCTAGATAGTCCAGGCAGGCTTTTTTTGCATGATTAGTGTTTTGAGTGTTGAAAAAAACACGTGTACTAACATGTGATATGTATGCTGGTCGAATATAGTACACAGTCTGCTCTGGAGGAACTCAAGCCAGCAATGAAAAAGGAACCACAGCTTTTATATGTCAGCATTTGCTGCACCAGAGAGAACAGATTAAGGGAGCACAAAAATAAAATGTTAGTATATAAATCTCTATGTTGATAATAAAGCATTCTAAAATAAATGCATCACATCCATGTGATACCAGCACAGATAATTTAGCTGGTATATGTACAAGAGAAACCTGTATTTTCTTTAGGTAGTTTTTGATAAACATCTCTTCTGTTAAGAGTTTCAGTTATAAACACCACATAAGGCTTTGCATTCACTTGTGTCTGCCCTCAGGTTTAGCAAGCAGTAACAGAGAGTGCTTACTGCAGTGAGAACTGCTGTTGAAGACAGTGGGTCTCTATGCAGTAATCCCTGTATGTGGCTGAATGATGAATAAAGACATCATTATTATACAAAGACCTGAGATTTCTGTGTGCCTCCCCCAGCAGAAGTACAGGGGTAAGCTGTTTTGTAACTGTAAGCGTGTTATCATTCCCTGAGGTGAGGCACTGCTGCAGTACACAGATGTGCAAGCTGCAAGTTCTCAACTCCTCCCTCTCCGAATATCAAGCATTTTGCAAAAACGAGCCTTAAAATATTAAGAAAAAGGATAAAAGTTGAGTGACTGATAATTCTGCTTAATTCTGTGGTTGAGTGATTGATAATTCTGCTTAGTTAGGTATTTTGATTCAATGTTAGCTCATGCCTTTACTACTCATGAAAAATACCTCCTCCAGCAAGGTCTTGTGCCTTTTGTAATATTGCCTGTGTTGGAGTACCAATGCTTCTCAGTGCAAGCCATGTGCAACACTGTTACAACACAACAGCTTCTGCAAGAGCTGTTTATACTGTCAGTAGCCTTCCATGTGTCAAACTGTAACTTGCCAGCATTGTTAGCAGAATCCACAGCGTGTTCTACACTTAATTTTCTGAAAGATTTTGTAGGGAGTGGGCTCTAACCTCAAGATCATCACAAACCTAAGGACTAGACTGAACGTTTTTGTCATCGGGGACAATAAATTCTCTGAGGGGTGCCTGGGGTTCCAAAGTGGCAGATAGTATATAGCTGCTGGGGAAGGAAACATGGCATCAGCAGACAGGCTACCAGAGATCGTGACAAGTTTCCTTGCACTCCTAAAAAAACCCACTCACAAGAAGGGGTTTGTTAGGAGCCATGTGGTTTTTTTAAAGCTGAAATTTCAGTCAAAAAGGGGATGGAAGATCACAGGAACTATAGAGAACAAAATGGTTTATTGTTTAAAATATTTCACTTTTACCCTTTTCCATGTGTGTGTTATGATCTTGGTCTTTTGCAATTGTTTTATCAATCATTGAATGTGATTTTTGCATACATAGCAATGAATATAAAAAGTCAGGGTAAAGAGAGAACTGTAAGCATAGATGACTCTGTTTTGTTTAAATACTAAGTGTTTGTGGTTTTTCTGGTACCAGTTCTTACAGAGACCTGAACACAAGCATAAAGATTGATCTGTGTGGTGCTCCAGAGTGAAGAGAGGTGCCTTCCCAAAGGGAGTGTCTCCTAAGGACGAGGAAGACAGAGTTAAACAGGGGAATGCAGTTAGATAATATTGGTCTACACAGCTGGCATATCAAGGGCCTAATTTTTCACTTTTTGGAAATACAGTAACTTAAGAGCCTTGAAGGAGAATAATCCCTGCAGAAACCTACAAGGAACTATTCTAAACATAATAGAAATACGTCAAGAAAAGCAGAAGAGGACATTTTGAAAATGTAAAAAGTCAGCAATGTTGACTAACAACATTTTTTTTTCTTCAGAAGAATATTTGAATAGCTGAGAATAAATTTTAGGTAAAAAAAAAAAAAAAAAACATTAAAATACTTGAAAATATAGGGATGTGCTTGTCTGAAACAACAGAGAAACCAAGTCAGGGTTAGGAAGCAAAAATGGCATTAAAGTGACGGAAAATGATCTCTGCAGCAATCAGCCACAAACTGCATATCAATAGTTTTGAACTTATGCATATTAAAGTAATCAGAGTTCTAGACAAGTTGACAATCACCACCATGACAGAGCTGAAATCAAAGGAGGAAGTGTGGGATGGCTTTGAGGTTTGTTTTCACTGTCGACATAGCTAATTTCCAAATCTCTCTGTGACAAAACCTGGTGAATCTCTTCAAGTGGTTTTCAGCTGCATTATCCACTAATTTATTTGCTGGAAAGCTAAATAGTGTTTTATCAATCTCACTGTTTAATTAAAGAATGAGATCCAAATCCATACTGATGCTAGCTTGTTATTATGACCTAATTTATTCATTATATTGCCTATTTTAGTGTGGAAAGTAATTTACAGTTAATCAAGATATAAAAATTGATACTGTATCACATCTGTTTGGATGTGCAGCATGAGCCAGAACTAATGAGAATCTGGCAGATATCTCGGGATAAATATAAAAGTTAATCAGCTTCCTGATTTAACCTTTGTGTATCACATTGCATTCCAGCGTAATCATGGAAAGCTGCTAAACCTCCTGTGGCAGCTAAATCACATTTGTGCTTAGCTGTTGAGAAGATGGTCTCAGAACTCATAATGGAGAAAGGAATGGAGACAAAAGGGAATTTGAATGACCTTGGAATTCCAATGTAGGGCTTGGATACGTTTCAGTTCCTGTGCCTCCAGTGTCTCATGTGCTAAAAGGGTTATTAAAAACTTGGGTTGAGGAGGAAACAAGATACACCACTGTATTCACAAACCAGACATAGCAGGGAGGAGGATAGGGACACCACACACCACACCAAGGTAAAAAGCACTGCTATGCTTTTCCTGCTTTCAGAAGCACATTATCTGGCTTTGGAAAACTGTGGCAGAGGTTAATGCTGTTGCATTAACTTGTGCTAGACTGAGGGACATAACTTTATGGACAAGGTATGTAACTTCTGACTCGTGCCTTCTTTTTCTTGGGTAGCTTCATGTAATAGTAACAACTCGAGGGATACTTTTTGAATGGACTCTTGGGGAGAGTGAGAGCTATTATTTCAGGCTCTCTGAAATGGAAACAGTGCACATAAGTCCTTTGAAATTTTCACTGTTTGGAATTGTGCAGATAGGCTCAAGACCACCGGTTGCATGGAAAAGATAAAATCATAGATCAGTTCTGGCCTCAGAGGGGATCATTCAATTTTGATTAAAACAGTGACAGAAATCTATGGCTAAAGAAGGATTTAAATATCTTTGAATCTCTTAGGATGCCTTGTGCAAGATTAACAAGTTCCTGAAAAATGGTATCTTAACTCTGAGACAACTTTCAACTCCACAGGCTGAAATTCAGTCAGATCTGCTTAGAAGACAGCAGTGATCTGTGGCTGTCCAAAGTTGGAGAATGGGGTATAGGTCAGGGATTTTCATGCTAAGAAGGGCCTGAGGTCCAAATTGGTTCTTTCAAGTCTGTTTGGAAGCTGCTTGGTGCTAAAAATCACACTTCAGTCACCAGTTCTGCCATTTAAAATCATGCCCTACCACAGCAGCCACAGGCCAGGCTGGAGGGGCCTGCAGCACCTTACCCTAACACTATTCTCAGAACACCTCATATCCTTAAAACAGTCCCATTCACAGGCTCACAGGACGTCAGGGGTTGAGAAGAACCCAAAGAGCTCATCCAGTCCAATCCCCCTGCCAGAGCAGGACCAGACAATCCAGCTCAGGGCACACAGGAACACATCCAGACAGGCCTTGAAAGGCTCCAGAGAAGGAGACTCCACAAGCTCTCTGGGCAGCCTGTGCCAGTGCTCTGGGACCCTTACAGTCAAGAAGTTCCCCCTTGTGCTGAGCTGGAACCTCCTGTGCTGCAGCTTCCATCCACTGCTCCTTGTCCTATCCCAGGCAGCAAGTGAGCAGAGCCTGTCGTCCCCCTCCTGACTCTCACCCCTCATATAGTTATAAACATTGATTAAATTCCCTCTCAGTCTTCTCCAGCCTAAGCAGCCCCAGGTCCCTCAGCCTCTCCTCACTAGGCAGTGCTCCAGGCCCTTCATCTTCCTCACAGCCATTCGCTGGACACTCTCTCCAGCAGATTCCTGTCCCTCTGAAACTGGGGAGCCCATTCCCAGAATACCTCCATATCCTTACAACAGTCCCATTCCCAGAACATCTCATACCCTTACAACAGTCCATTTCCCATAACACCTCCATATCCTTACAACAGTCCCATTCCCAGAACATCTCATACCCTTACAACAGCCGGGTGCTGCACTTTGGCCACAACAACCCCATGCAGAGCTACAGGCTGGGGTCGGA
>VWZE01021236.1:177378-225775 GCA_013396675.1 Eubucco bourcierii | reverse complement strand
GCCGCTGCAACCCTCTCCGCTCCCCGCACCCCGCGCGCCGCCCTCAGGCGAACCTCGCCCCGCGCTCCAGTGCCCGCCGCTTCCCCGTGCACACGCGCAGTGGGGAGAGCCAATGAAAAGAGCCGGTGAGGCGGCCTCGCTCGTCGGCGCGCTACGCCACTACTGCGGGCACCGCCCAGACGTACGACGTCAGCGTTGCGCACGTCCGCGCGTCGGCGGTGGAGGACTCCTCCCCGCTGGCGACACCCACCGCCGGGCGCGGGGAGGGGGCGGTTGCGGAGCCCGGGCGGCGCGGCACGGCCGCTGCAGAGGGTATATGGCGGCGGTTCTGTCCGCCCTGGCTGCCAGGCTCTCCCAGTCGGCTGCGGCCAGGTCCTACGGGGTGTTCTGCAAGGGGCTGACCAGGACCCTTCTCATCTTCTTCGACCTGGCCTGGAAGCTCCGCATTAACTTCCCCTACCTCTACATCGTCGCCTCCATGATGCTTAACGTGCGGCTGCAGGTGGGCGGTGGCGGCGCGGGGAGCGGGGGGGCTAGCGGGGCTTGACGTGGGGATCGTATCCCAAGTTTTAGCCCAGCGGTGCCGCTGGGTCCCAGGGGCAGCGGCTTGGCATCCCCTATCCTTTTGCCCCGACTGACTGCAGGGTGCCGCCGGCCGTATTCCCTGCCCTGAGCAGGGCCGCGGGGGGCATTGCACTCCCTTGTGTCCCCAAGGGGGATGTCGCTTGGATTTTGCACGGATGCAGCCAGCTGCAGCGACCTGCCTTTGCCGCTGTTCGGCTGTAAGTACCCAGCTGTACTCAGCTGTAAGTACCCCGCTATGCTGCTTGCTCTGGATGCTGGCAGCTGCCTTCTCAAGTTTGTCCCTGTTACTAAGTCGTAGTTCCCTTAAAGCCCAGACGATAAATTGTGAATATGTGCACTTTAGTAGTACGTTGATGATAATCTGTAAGGAGCTAATCAGATAATTTTTCAGGTGGTTTGGTTTTTTATGTTTTGTTGTGTTGTTTGTGGAGTTTTGTTGTTTATTTAAGCACAAAATGATAATGTCATTGCGTGAAAATGAGAGTTCGTGTTTTAATTTTTATCTCCCCTGTCTCGAGCCTCTTTGTACAAAACACTTAAGTCCCTAAAAAAGGTATGACCTGAAGAGAACCTCCCACTCTGTAAAGTTCAATTTTCGTTGGTTTTCTGATGAAATGAAAGCTATCCTTTTAACTGTCAACAGAATCAAGTTGTGGAGTATCACAACAAACATCTGTCCTTTAGATACTTTTAGACGCTTTATTTTGCCTTGTAAACATAGCTGTGAGAAGAGGTTTGACACCTGGCTAGCGGCCAAGTGATGAAAGACAAGTCTGGTTGTAGTTTGTGACTTGTGAAAGGTAAATTGAAGTGAGATCTCGTATTTTTATTTTCGGGGCTGCAGTTCTGAAGCTTGAAATCGAGCCATGCTGCCAGCAGTTGTACACATAGCTGACTAACCTTGGTGGTTAAAAATGCCTTGCCTTTGCTTGTTATCTCTGTTGGTACATGATAGTGCTCTTGTAACAACATCAGCTTGTCATTTGACAACATTATAGCCCTCTTAACCATGCTGGTTTAGCCAGTCTGACCAGATCTGGGAAGCTGTGCAGGGTATATTTTTGATTTCCAGTGTTGTGTGTCTGATCTCAGTATGTGCTTCTGTTTACAGGAAGATTACTTTATTATTTGCCTTCAGTGTTACGATGATAATCCGCTACAGTCTGTATTCCTACCGGTTAAAGAAAAGGGTAGTTAGACAGAGAATCTCAAGCTGCTCATTTGCTGACTCACTTTGATGCTCGTTATCAAAAGAGTTTGTAGCAGATTAAACTGAAACTACAGAAGCAAATGTGTATTTGGATATATTTCCTTCCCCTTCGGATGTGTTCTGGCAGCCTGTAGGGAGACCTGTCTACTTGGGCTAATGTTATTCTCTGCAGCTGGGCTACTGTTTAAAGTTTTAGGTTTGTTTTTTTTTTCTGTATACAGGGCACCAAAAGAAATGGTGTTTTAGTGTAATAACTTTCTTCATTCCTTCCCTTTAGGTCCATATTGAGATCCACTGACTTGTGACTCGGTGTGCTGCCTGCACTGTATGCTGCAACTAGAGTCAATCTCTTCAAATTCAGCCTGCCGTGAAACAGCAAAACTATGCTTGTCTTCTCCAGGACCACAAAGAAACCAGTATGTGATCGTGGCTCAGATCATCACAAGGCAGCGGCTCACCTGACACACATGCATTCCATGTTGAACAATTCTCAAAATCATAGTAGCAGTTTACAAGAACTATTTTGTTTTAACACCAGGAACCGTTCTCTCTTTAATACTATACCTCTGCCTTCTACTGGCAAGGAAATGCCTCTGACTTTGAGTGAATCAGCAGGGAGGAACTCAAGTGCAGCTGCTCTGTGGAAGGATTCATTTCATCTGCACTTTTCTTCTGGGAAAGACAGTGTTGGTCGGGTTTATCGCTGCATTAGTAGCATTTCAGTAATGGGCTGGCTGCAGACAGCTTGTAGTTTTGCTGGAGACTTTAGCTCATGCCATCCAGGAGATAACTTTGTATGTTTTGCACACTTCTGGCTGGGAAATTTGCAGTCTAATACAACCTTGCAGTTTCTGGAATTAGAAATGAGTGGTAACAGAGTGACCAGAGCACAGCTTACGTTTCTTAAAGAGTTGAAGCTTGGTGGACTTGCTGATCTTGAGTCTGTTCTGGTTGCCTCACTGAAGGAACACACCCTGGGACTCTTGAACAACCAGAAACCATGTTTTTTCCTTTGTTTCTTAATCCTTGTATCTTCAGAGCAAACACTTGGATACAAGCAAATGTTTTCAGGTGTACAATATGTGACTAATAATTTTCCTGTCATGCAGCTAGTAATTTCTGTGCTAGCTTTTGCACTAGCAGGTCTCTGGTATGCAGTAGTGAAGGTAAAAAGAGTACTAAGGTTTTAATAAGCACTATTTTTAACATTAATAGAAAGTTTACTGAATAACAGAGACAAGGTAACAGTTCAGGTTTTAGTGAGGGGGAGACAGCTGAAGTGAAAATTATACTTGTGTAATTGCTAGCAAAACTGGCCGTTGGAAGAATAGCAANTTTGTTAAGGAGTATCTGCATCTGAGTGGAAAGAACTTCCTAATCTCAGAACTCTTTGTGACTCTTGCAGGTCTGCCATTAACGCTAGACTGGAACCCAATCTGGTTGTTTAGCATAGATCCTCTGTCTTCTCTAGGGTTTCCTTCAGCAGAGTGTTCTGGCTACTATTTCTAACCATTTCCAATGAAATTGTTTCTTGCAGAATTGAATTCCTGCTCTGACTCCAACAGTAAGGAAAATATCAGTCCTCAAAACACTTTGAACTGGAAAGCTGTTGGGAGAATGGTCTTCAACACAGCATAATTCTTAGCAGTGTTCCTTTTCAAGGATGGTACTGCTCTAATCTAAACAATATCTCGTGAGCTTTATTGTACTACAATAGACACTGTAAAGAATTTCCTAAAAGAATGTGGCCTTTCCTTGAGAAAAAGTGATTGTTATCACTGAAGCCTGGTAATCACTTCTGGGCCTGTTGACTTTGGCTTTGTGACAGACTTTTGACAACAGGGTTTGGCAAAGAATGGAGCAAGAATGTTGGAATCAATAGAGCTGCTTGTGAATAAGAATTTGCAGAAATAGGCTCCCATGGGCACGTGGATGGAGAAACTCATGGTGCTGTAGGTCAGTCTGAACTCGTGTCCAAAATTCTCAGCAAGGGAGTTGGTGTAGGTGGGATAAACATGGTCTAGGGACTTGCCTAAAAAGGGAGGTGTTGATACAGTCAGTTAGGCTGCATTTTCAGTTCATCCTTTACTCACAGTTAAAAGTGAGGACTTGCAGAATAATGTCATGCCAGTGATTTGCATACCAAGTATCCTTTCTGCTAGCTATCTTCCTTCAGCTTGGAAAGAGCATGAGTGATGTTGCATTTAGTCTGAACTGAATTCATCTGGAAAGCCAGTAGAGTTTCTAATGTGTTTTGGGTGTTAGCACACCTGTGTGGAGAAGTCCTTGACTGTGAAGATGAGATGCTAGTTATCAGTGTTACAGGGAGAAATGTTGCATTTTTTTAACCTTGTTTGAAGGTTGAAAGTAAGATATGCTACTTTTTATGTTAAGTAATATGATATATGCTTTTATATTCTCCATTGGTTGGCTATTTCTTCAGGATGTTACTTTAATTTAGAAAATATTTTTTTTCCCTGGTGTGTACTTTTATTATTTATCCTCTAGACATTTGATCACATGATAACCTGTTACAAAATTACCCAAACCTCTCCAATTATTAATGGATTACATATTGTAAGTAATGGATAGCAAATTTCCTCTTAGTCCATCCATTCATGCTACTCCTCCTCAGCTGCAGTGCTACAATTTATCACCCTTGCAGTGGTATTAACACAAGTGTTTGGTGGATCAAGATTGCTGATGCAATGTGGACCTCAAACCCCAGAATGCCAGAAGCAAAGACTCTTCTTCAGAAGTCTGTGGCTTACTTGAGTTACTGTCTTAATCTGTTGTCTGCATACATCTTGACCCAAAAAACACTTGGCAGAGCTGAGGGTAGAGGAATGAAGGTGGGAAGGGAGTGGAGCCTGTTTAAGCTGGCTTGGTTGCTAAAGAAAATATTGTGCAACTAGATACTAAGGTGCAGAACTAGCTCTATAGGTAAAGAAATTCTCTTTCCCTGTATGGTGGTTGTGGTTTTTGCTTCTTCTTTTAAAATTGCATCCACAACTGAGTGCTTGAACTTCTTGTATCAAAAACTAATTGGTGTACAGTTCTATGTGTAGTTGCTTCTTGAGACCTTGTGTGTACAGCTTGAAGGGTTTGGCCTGGAAGATTCTCTACGCTGAAACACATAATTTGGGAACCATAGTCACATGCAGCAAAAACTTGGGAGGTGATACTGTTAGGGTAATAGGCAAGAGGAGTAGCTAAAGGCATAAAAGCATTAATCTTTTTTAACACAGCTATTCTTCATGGTCATTTTAATATGGAGGGGTGGGAGAGGACACCAAAACATGAGAAATCACCCATAAATGAGAATTTAAATTTGAGTAAAGCAGAGTGCCCATGGGTTGTCTCTCTGTTGATGACAGGCCTATGCAGGGGGAGGATCTTGGAAGACTATATCAAGTTGTGTGTCACAGTCTAGCTAATACAGTCCTGTTTTAAACAAAATTTACTTTGAGTGGCCTTTAATCACTTATTACAGGATCACTTTAAATACAGACACAATACAGCTAAGCAAAATTACTGATGTTTTTGGAGTGTATTATATGTATATAAAACATAAGATATAAAGAATATGTCTTAACAGAGTGGATTTAATCCGTTTTAAAATAGTTTATGTACTTTGCCTTGGATTTTATTGTTTAAAACCTAAAAGGTAACTTTCTAACTTGAACATTCCTTCTGAAACTCAAAGGACAGTTTGGTTTGTTAAAATCTCACGTAATGTACTGCACTTTAAGCTAGAGGAGGCCATAAATCAAAAGCGCTGTTCTTGCACTAATAGAATTGTTTGACTGGTGGTGACAACGCTCAAATGGCTTTTACTGTCTGGGAGGAGAGTAGTGAACCAGAAGGATTACAGGCCTTTGAAGCTACATATAACCCAAACACTATGTGATTTAGGCCACTCTTCTCTTCCTACAGCTGTTTTTACATTAACTCATCTCAAAAGATGGAAGGTGTCTCAGCTAAGAACCAATTGTATGGAGTTGTGTGACTTCAGTAAGTCAGATGTGGAAAGCTTTTCCTGAGTAAATGTGTTGTGAGGGCTGAGATTGTCTCGGATGATTATTATAGTACAAAAGAGTAACATTTTTAGTACAGACAATGGACCTTTATAGTGAACCAGGAGTTGCCTTCTTATTTCCAGTTCTTCTCTCATCTTGCTCTTCTATTTGATAGAAAGAGGTATTTTGAAGCAAAATGTCAGGATTCTACCAAACAACCTGTGCTTTCTAGAATTTCATTCATCAGTGTCCAGATCCTGCACTATGTAGGAGAGTTCTATTTCTGCCATTAGAAAATAAGCCAAGGAAGAAAATATTCAATATTTAGAGAATTGCCTAGGGGTTTCCCACAAATGTACACTGGAGAGGAAATTTCCTACATGGCATACTGCTTTTTAAAAGAGAAACCAGACTTTTAAAGGTGTGCACACGCAGCTCTGCATGTAGCTAAGTGTTTTATCACAGTGTGATGTTGGAATGCTTATGCAAATGCTCATTTACTTTCTGACATGACAATGCAAAATGCAGTAGAGCTGGTGGTGTACTCCTCAGTGTGCTAGTAGCTAGTGCAATCTTGGAAAGCATGTGTGCTTCCTCATGCACCATGAGACAGTTTTTAGCCTTTTGCCTTTTCAGTGTTGGGTGGGTTGGTTGTTTTTCTGTGGTTTGTTTTTGGTTGTTGTTTGGGGTGCAGGGGTGTGGTTTTTTGTGTTTTTCTTGGGTTTTCTAGGACTATGAAGACTGCACTTTCTTAAACTTTACCAAAGTTTGCTTTCTTTCTCTTCTCCTCACTTGCCCTTCCTTGTAAGTGTACACAATTTTTGGAAGAAGCAAGCCTGTAGATAGTCTGCTGATATATTATTGTCAAGTTGTTCTTTTTGTTGTTACAGCCTGGTCTTATCTGTATTTTCCTTCTCTTCCTTCAGCATCAAATCTCGTAAGCATATGCTGATATTCCATTTCAGAAACACTCTCTTGGAATTAATTATATGTAACAAGTTGACAGAAACATGTAGAGATGTAAGCACCCATAGTCTGTCATCAGGGTGTATCTGACAGAATAAGGTTTAAAATGTGAACACATTTCTGCTGTTTCCCCTAAAAAGACCCACTTCAATTAAAATCTAATATTTAATTTGAATTTGTAATACCTCTGTCAGCTGAGAATTGCAGACAGAATGCCCTAAGATATGTTTTCAATGTGAACACATTTCTGCTGTTTCCCTTAAAAAGACTCACTTCAATTAATATTTAATTTGAATTTGTAGTACCTCTGTCAGCTGAAAATTGCAGCTAGAATTTTGGTTTATCAAATATATTGATGTCAAAATGTAAGCAACAGGCTGGCTTAAATACTCTTTAGGTATTGAAGTTACAACTCGTTGAAAAATTCACAGGAATGTACTCCTAATATTTTTTTTTTAACCCTTTCCCCCTCCCCCCCAAGAGTGCATAGACTAAAATGTGTTCTGATACTTGTTTCTGTGATACAAAGTCAATAACTTGGGGAGTGGAGGAAACCTGAAGGATTTTAGAAAAAATGGTAAGGAATCTCTTTGCTATCTCAGATGACAAACCCTCTGATCCTCAAGGAAGAGCTGGATTCCACAGAACTTTCAAATAACTTGCTGCTAATGAAAATACTAATTTATGGTCAGCTTGCATACTTAAGGACATGTAGGTATCAATCTGCTGATGGTGTGAAAACATGAGTAATACAGAAGTGCTAGAATAATGCTGTCCTTCACCACCCTGCACTAAGGAAATCCTGTTGGTGTGTACTTTCAGATTAATCCTGAATGACATCTCAGTTATTTTAGTCTTCTTGCAACTGGTGATAAGAGATTCAGACCAAGTAGATGGTTATTTGTTAATGATGAAATCAATTTGAGAGCTAAATAATTTAAGAAAATGGCCTAAGAGACTTCTAGAAAGAAACTTTGCCTTGAAAAGGTTCAGTTTACTTCTGTGATCTCAATATATTTAGTGTTTTTGCAAATCTCTTCTTTGTGGAAGATCTGTAGAAACCTGATAGCAAAAATGGTTAAAATGCAAACTTGTTGGTGTTGTTTTTCTGTTTGTAGCTAATGTTACCTACAAGCAAATACAGAAATACCTAGATGTAATTTGAGCTTTTGTTCTTAAAGTAGGTAAATCTAATGCTTAGTGCCTGATTGATCACTTGAAGTCCAGTGTTCCATGAACTTTGTTGAAAGTGGACTCTGCTGCCTGCTGGTGACTAATTCCAAATGCTGACAGTACTTCCTGTAAACTGTGATGTTATCCATGCAGAACAATTTTACTCTTTGGCCCTAATGTTTTGGTTGTTTCTCATTTTGAACCGCAGTGTGGGAGATGGAGAAGGCTGGCACAAACCATTTCTGTTTGTTCCAGAGAAAGATGTTTACAACTTTGTATATATTTTAGAAATTCATTGTAACTCTTTTTAACTTGTGAGAGGAGCTTCTGTAGTAAACTTGAAATCTGTTGTCCTTATGAGGTGAATACAGACTCTTTGAGTTGTTGTCTAAGCTGCCAGAAGCTGTTGACCGTGATGCTGCTCGCTTACACCACAGGAGGGAGTTAAACATCAGTCTTTAAGTATTTCCAGTTACAGCATCGTTTTGTTTTTTCTTAGTACATTTCAGTTTATGCTGACTTTGAATTGTACAAAATCAATACATGGTGGTGATGTATTGTAACTGTTTACAATTGAACTCTGAGTATCAGTTGATGGGTTTTATCAAGCTATTTAAAAACAAATAAAAACCTTTTTCAAAATGGTCTTTTGTCTGTGCTCAAGGAAGAGTCTTGGCTAACCTCATTCCAGTTTTTCACTGTGTAAGTTGTGCAGATGTCAGAAACATGACCTCCTGTAGGTACAATATAAAGTCAGATAGCGAATGGCTTTTTCAGGGATACAATTTGAGATGTGCATACTGAATACCAAACAAATTCTTAAAACTTTGTGAGAATAAAAGGGCTAAATGCCTTACACTTGTCCTTGGAAGCTTGCTGTATGAGCTCTAGGCTAGCTTAAGCATGTTAGTCACCACTATGCACTCGGGATTAAAATCACCTTAGTGTTAAGAGCTGCGTTAGTCCTCTTGTTTTTGCTGAATGGAATACCTGCATTAAAGGAGTAGAATAAACATTTCTCTTTTGCTTAATGCTGATTTTTTTTTTTTTTTTTAATGCAAAGAGAAAAATCAGCACAGAACAGAACCCCCTTACTTTTCAGATTGCTCTTCTGAAAGTTGCTGTCAGATGACTTTGATTCTAGATGCAAAAGGTGTAACTTACAGATTTTACTTAGTTGCAGGGTCCCTATATGCCACAAGTAATGTATTCTGAGGAAGAATGTCATGTATTATATTTATTCTGAAAAGAAATAGTATTGACAGCTCTAGACAAAATATTTATGTTAAATCTCATCATTTAAACCAAAAACCCCTCAACCAAAGCCACACATGTTTTGAAATTGTTTCAAGTGTTAGGCAGTTAAAAGTATCTCCAGGGACAAAGGACCAGAACCAACACAGAAGTCAACTGCCTACCTCTTGCTCATTGAACACACACACACACACACACACACACACAAAAAGATGCCAGCAGCAATGACAAGCAGAATCTCTTTGATGCATTTTTCCTTATTGTGTGATGAAAAATCATCATCCTTTTCACAAATAACCCTTCTGAGCTCAGTAATCCTGTCTTGTTTTATCTAATAAAATATTTTCTACAGCAGAGATTCCTAAATTGCCTTTCAGGACTTGGCCTTGTAGTGCAAGTAGTGCACACTGACTGCAAGGGTGGACAGTCTGCTCTAGAGTTAAATAGTTACCAGTTTTCCAATTTCTGGTCTTTGTCCCTCCTCTTCAATATAAAATAATTTAAGATTAAAAAAAGCCCCAAAAGTGTTTCTATGATACTCCATAGCACCTTTCTAAGGGCTTGCTTGTACACCTTCAGGTGTCTGTCATTCTAAGTTAGGTTTGTAGATAACTTTTCTACCAGGCTGAAAACCAAAGACTAGCACAAAAATGAGATTTACTTGTCAAGACAGGATAGAAATGCAAACATTTGTCTCAAAGTTGGACAGTCTTTTCTCTTCAGCTCCCTCTAGCTGCTGAGAACACCTGTACAGACTAGAGCAGGTTTCAAGTCATTCACTTTGATATATGGTGTGTGCCAACAAGCTGTTGGTTAAGAAACAAAAAAAGCTGTCTGGCTCTGTTGTCACTGTCAAACATAATTTTCAGAGCTCTTCCTCACATTTACTTATTGGTTATAATAACTTGCAGCTGATAACTGTATCTTCTGTTTTCCTTCTGTTTAGCTAAACTACTTGCTCACCAATGCCAACAAGCTAGAAGTCTGCAGGATATTTTGTTATGGTGAGTTCCTCAAGCTTCTTTGCTACTTGCTCAGTTTACAGTTATTTCTAATGTATTCCATAAGGCATTATAGCTGTTCCTGAATGGATTATGTAGCAGCTTCTCTTCCCTCACATTCTGAAGGCCTCTATTGAAACAACATTGTCCAAAGGTTTGATTCCATTTTGGATACTGATATTGTTACTATAGTCGGTATAAAATGCTTTTATCAGCGAAAAAAAATGCCTTTGGTAAATCTTTGATACTCACGTGTGCTTGTTAAACCCAGCAGCTGATGTGCCTGGGAGGGAGCCATACTGGCTAATACTCTAGCTGTGATAGATAATGACATACACAGGATGACTCTTGTCAACCTAACATACAAAACCTGAGAGATAACAAATAAACTCAGCAGGAGTGTAGGGGAAGAGACCAAGCACGAAAAAAGGAGTGCTCTGGACATATTCTTTGTTTAATTGTGATAGGTCATTTTGCCAGAAATACAGAACGAAAAGATGTGAATTGCAAGTTGAGACAAAAAGCAACATAGATATGATCTGATTTTCCTTTATAACAGGAACTGTGTCAAATAGTTCAGATTCCATAGAAGAGGTGGAGTTAAGTAAGAACTGGAAATACAAAAACCACACAAGTATTTTGTATCTGCTTTACCAAAACTTACACTTTCACTGGTTTTCCCCAAGAGTTAGCTCTGTTGTCCTTCCCGTCCTAAATACACCTTGTGATAGTGCAGAGCTAGAAGGTGAAGTAGTCCATTAAAAATTTGGAGAAAGCAAGCAAAGATTGGGCATTGGTGTTTTATTTGTTTCATTTTTCACTTCAGAAAGTGTAATCAATAAGAAATTTGATAGTAGGATTTATCTGTCTAAGCAACTTAAAGTGGCTTTAGTAGGACAAATCGCTGCTTCAATCCTGTAATCCAATCACATAAGATCAGTATTCATGTCTTGCCTTGCTGACTTAATGAGAGCTCTATATGCATGGGGATCTCCCTGTGTGAGCCAAACCACAAGGTCTGGACTTGTGTTTTATTGGAATATCCTTAAATTGAGGCCAGGTTAAAAACCCAGGTGTACTGACAGTAAAGCCAATATGAATCTTCCCAGCAATTCAATAGTTTCAAGAAAGCTTTAATTACTTTAGCTGAAGAATATGAAGACAAATTTATCTCTTTTTAACTCTTTTCTGTATGACTCACTTTGACTAAAACAGAATGAAATATAACAGGGGTAGAAAAGAGAGCTCTCTACAAATGATGCAGACAGTTCTGAGCATGTCAGGAAGGAACAGTAAGAAAACCCCTGCCAAGCTAATCTTCATAAAAAGGACACTGAAGATTTCAATATTAAAAAGAACCTAAAAATAGCTGCTGGAATGATTTAATCTGTGAAGGAGGTAACTATTCTCATCAACAAATCAAAAGAGGTTTTCAGTGTGAGAGAATGAGACATTACTTAAGAACAGTGCTCAGACAACAGTCTGTTTATCTTCCAAATGTGATGAAGATGTTGAAAATAGTTATCTCTTTGTTTTAATTTTAGTCATCTGCCATCTTGTTTTTCAGGTTTGGAGCCTTCCATGCATGCAGACTTCTGGAAAAGCCTTCCAGATAGGCATAAAAAGCAGGGGCACCATTTCATTACTCATAAGAGTTTAGCTGTGCTAAATTATTCTACTGTGTATCCCTCTTCTACTGAAATGGTTTCTCTGCAAGCAACAGCAGAATGCAGCAGGCCTTACCAGGCCAGAGAGGAGAAAACATCCTTGCAGTAAAGAGTGCATCTGTTCTCAGCTGGTACAACAGAACTAAACGTCCTAGTTTCTCATGCTTTTGAATTGCAAGTTTCAGAAACTTCTATGGGAAAAAGTTTTTCAGGTATAAATGTGATTTTATTTCTTAAAGCTTCAATTTTTCTCCCCACAAACATATAAGCAAATGGAGAAGGTATCTGTTAAAAATATATATTCTTTCTCCAGTGTGAACGTGTTGAGCAGTGCATGTTTACTTGAGTAGCTTTGTGGATTACAATTGTGCCTGTGAAACATGTAGATATTTTTTTCTATAAAACATGCTTTAATAGGTTACCACCTTTGTTTCATGTTGGCTCTCTGGGAATTTTCTACACCCTGCTGAATGGCACATCTGATGCAGACATCTTTAGAGCTGAGAGCTTGCATCTGGACAACTAAGATAGCTGGTATCTGAGAAGAGAATGAGACTTTTAAAGATAACATAAAAAATGTGCAGTTGAAGTACTTTTTAGGACATTAGATTTTCAAATATGTCTGTTGTATTTTGTACACTAATGTGTTTTTTTTTTCACATTACGTTGCTTGTTTTATCTGAAGCAGGCAATTTGCCAACCTTAGCTTTTACTGATAAATTCTGCTATACAAAGCAAAAGTTTTTATATCTGAGGCCACTTCCTTCTGCTATTTTATCATTTTCCTGGTTTTGTCTGTTTTCAATAAGTGCCTTTGTATTTTCACATCTTTTAGATGCATATATACACAGATCCTTTCCTCTGTATTAAAACTAATAGCTGCAAGTTGGTAAGGATGAAAAAGACAAACTGTTGACTTCCATTTCATCACACTAATGTACTACATGATTGATTTATATTACAGTATTAAGAAGATCTTAACATATAGATATTAAAAGTATTTCCTGAATTTCCTGTTTCATAACAAGGGTTTAAAATGGAAATAATCTCTGGGTACAACTATATTTGAGTACTACAGATTGACACATGGAGGCTGGGTTCTCACTGTGAAAATGTGTTATTTTAAAGCACCTCAATTTTAAGCACATTGAAATTTACAATCTAAAAAGAAAGTATAAGGGGGGGAAGTGGGACACAAACATTTCTATCTGTCCCAATAAGTAGAATATTTTGGCCTGAGGAGAAAAATCTAGAACACTCAGCAGTAGGGAGAAGCCACAGGGATCCCTGCACCCATAGTAGAACCCAGAGAAACACGAGGAGAAAGGAGAACTCCATTAGAGGTGAAAGAGATTGGAGGAAAAAAGTTAAAGTTGTAATGCAGCAAACTGAAGAAAAGCTTTTGGGACCTACAAGAAAGAGAAGCTGCCCTTGATGTCACTGCCCAGTTTAGCACTACGCCATGAATTCCTCTTTCCCACAGAAAACTGTTACTAAGGATGTAAGCTGCAAATCTTCATGTACTAATCTTTTAATGAAGCTGGTTTTGTTGTTGTTCTGTAGACTTATTGTTCCTTTACAATTACGTTAACAGACTAAAAATAAAAAAAGGCAGTTCTATCAGTTAAGAATACTGTGCTGACTGAGATCACAGCAGTCCTTTGCTGACCATAGAGGTATAAATTCATCCTTCACGTAGCTGTGCTGGGGTAAATGGAGTTACACAAGGAATTAATTTGACCTGTCTCCTCCATTTCCTTGGAAAAATTCTTTGTTTTGGTGCTTGCCAAGTTTTAGCTTTAACTCTCTCTTGCTTAACATATTCTTGTACTTGAGACAGTTTTTCTTTAAGACTATAAAGAGAAATACAGCAGGAGAAAGATAATTAAGGTCAAGATCTGTTTTTCAAGTTGGAATATACTTCCATTATGGTAAGAAAATACCAAAACCTTTTTACTTTGGTACAGAAGTGCATGTGGTTATTCTCACACCCATGAGACCATGAAAGGTATAAAACAGTGGTATGTATAGTCATGACAGGGAAAGGACTGAAGTGATGTTTTCTGCCTCAGACTCCATGTGTTTCTTCCTAACTGCATCAGCTGGAGTAAATAGGGATCTTTCTTGGTCAAAGACAGTAGGAATTTAAAATACTAGATGTTGCCTTTTACAAAGAGTCACCTCCCTTTTTCACCTGGACTCAACAAGAGCTCTCTATTAAAAAATAACCTACAAGAGAAGCTAAAGGCATACTTCATACTCTTGCCAGTACATAACTAATTTCACAATACAAGAAATTTAGGTTTTGGATGGCGACACAGCACAAAACTCTTTGTGCAACTTCAACCCACCAGTGCAAAGTTATTTAAAAACCAAACCCATTGCAAAACTAGGTGTGGAGAGTGCTTTTTCTCCTGGTGCTTTTACATTAGCGTTGGTACCATCTATTTTCCTGCTGCTGAGCCAGGATAAAGCTTGGTCTGAGCACTGTAACTCACATCTGGCTAATCTTAAGAAGAATGCAATCACATGCTCATATGGGATCTAGATCAATTTATTACCATTCAGTGATCTAGTGTTGACAGATCAGACATTAACAAGTATGTTAGGTCTGACTACAGGCACAGTTTTAGAAGGGCTGAGGATGAGGGATCAGAAAGAGAAACTGATGGAGATACTCTGGTTCAGAATAAGGTTACAATTATGCAGGGTTATTGTCCATAACATAATGATCCAGCAAGCTGTCTTCTTTTCACACCACCTGTGTGAATGCTGCAGTTTTGCCAATGCAACTGTTGTGGGACCAGAGTGTGAACTTATCAATGGAATAATTGTGGTTAAAAAATATTACCTTAGACAGAACTTTTAAAATCTGGATTGAGGGATCTGATTTACAGTGTGGCTTCACAAACACTTGCATTAATAGCTGAGAGAGCACTACAAGTCACAATCAGTAGTTGCCAGTTCCTGCTCCTGTTGAAATTTATGGTTCCGTGTTTATTTAACCCAGATTTGTGCTGCTGCTGTGGATTAGCCAGCAGCAAAATTTGACCCATCTCAAGTAGAGAGATGCAATTGCATTTCAGATGCTCACTGATGAACCAACAGGAACACCTGGTCTAATTCTGCAACACTAAGTGTCATGAGCGAGTCCAGCTTGTTACTTGGCTGCTGGATGTACCATGGGATGCCAGCCCTAGTTATACTGTGGAGCTGTTGAAGAAGGCTCCTCTGGCTGAGGAGGAGGAAGGAACTGTGGGGCCCTCCACTGTTTCCAGCTCTACTACAGTAAATCCCTCAAATGCTGCCACATGCATGCAGCCAGAGCAGAACTTGTGTGGTTTTTGCAGCCCAGGTACAGCACCCAGTGTAGGACAGTGTCAGAATTCTCAACTCCCAGGTGCTGGTGAGGCTGCAGAGTGGTATGTGATGACACACTTAACTACCTCAAACTGGAGATAACCAGGAGAAGAGGTGAATTCACAGACTGTGGCTACTTCCCAGGTGGGGAACACAGTCTGGCCTTAATCAGCGCACTCTCCTTTGATAACTATTTTACATCAAGCTCTTTGTAATTTTCCTGAGATAGAAAAAAAAAACCAAACCCCTCAAGCTTCATGCAAAATTCCACTCACGATCTGTTTCAGCCTATGTCCTTTGAATCCAGGTCCTCTTTTACTGTTATTTTAGGCCCAGCTTTCATGCCAGAAAGCATTCTGTTTGTGTCTAGTACTATGCATAATTAACACAGGTAGAACAAGTTCTAATGCAAAGCATATCTCAGATCATAACTCTCACAGACTTGGTAACCTCCACAATTTTTAATGCATTTGGTTTTCCTGACTGGGATATCCTGGTGTTCTTTACTCAATGACTCACCAGTAGCCCTATCAGTGTTACACAATGGAAACAATCACTGACTTCCAAAACCAGTAACATTTGATGCTAGGAGTAGATTAAGCTCATTTAGAAGTCTTTAAAAACCAACAGCCTCAAAATACATCAAGAATTGGAATCTGAAATAAGCTGCAAATAAAATTCAGGCTATGACTTAAAAGTTCATCTGGAGACTCACGCAAAGCTCTTAGAAGAGAGGCATCTTTTAACTTTAGGGGTTTTGACTATTTTAAGAGATTGAGCTTCCTATCCACACAGAAAGGCATTCATAGAAGACGTTTGACTTGCTAAGCTTCAGCTTTGATGTTTCCCAAAGCAATATAAAATGCTTCCATGCAATTTTCTTTTTGCACTAAATGAGAGGTGCAAGCACTTTTGAAACCGTTAAGACAACCAGCAAACAGGATTTTCTGTGAATGTGTTTTTCCAGCTGAGACAAATATGATATGTATGACAGTATAAACATTTTAAGAAACAATACATGGCTACAAACCATCTGCCAGACAGAGAAGTCAAAGAGTTTGCCTTAAGGGTTTAAGAATACTAGATTATTCAAGAACTGATAAATTAAAAAAAAGAAAAAAAAAAAAGGAAGAAAGAAGACATGATGATGATGGATTAAGACCTTCCTGTCTGGAAATCGTCTGGCAATGTTTCTTGCAAAACAAAATTTGCTTGTCTGGATTAAAACCAAAAAGTACTCTTTAATACAAAGGTTGAGTATTGATGACTGACTCTGACTATCAACGAGATACTGTCCTAAGAAATATAAAGCTCACACCACTTTTCTAAAACTCTAAGCACCTAAATGAGCAAGTGGTAAAAGCAATCAAATAATTTTAGTTTATGAATTGTTGCATTAAGTCTATATTCTTTAATATGTATCTCTATTGAGATGTATCTTTATTCTTTTATCTATATTCTTTTGAGATGTATCTATAAATAATGTGTTCTTAAACCCACAGATGTTCCCATCTCTAAGATTAACTGTTCTCCTTAAGTGTAACTGCAAAAGACTCCTTAGCAAATCTAACAAAAGTAACAACAAGCCAGACCTGCAAATCAGCAACCTGAATGCATTAAACAGGAAAACCTGCATGCAGGCTGACTAGTCCCTTAAATAAAATTCCAAAGATTCCTTCCAACGGTAAGGTAGACTATTCCATCTCCCTGTGTGTGACACAGATGTCTATTCTGATGGCACAAATGCAGTTCACAGGCTCACAAGATGTCAGGGGTTGGAAGGGACTCGAAGAGATCATTGAGTCCAACCACCTGCCAGAGCAGGACTAGACAATCTAGCTCAGGTCACACAGGAATCCATCCAGACAGGCCTTGAAAGGCTCCAGAGAAGGAGACTCCACAAGCTCTCTGGGCAGCCTGTGCCAGTGCTCTGGGACCCTTCCAGTCAAGAAGCTCCCCCTTGTGTTGAGCTGGAACCTCCTGTGCTGCAGCTTCCACCCATTGCTCCTTGTCCTATCCCAGGCAGCAAGTGAGCAGAGCCTGTTCCCCCTCTCTTTCCTGACCCCCAGCCCTCAGATATTTATAAACATTTATCAAATCCCCTCTCAGTCTTCTCCAGCCTAAGCAACCCCGGGTCCCTCAGCCTCTCCTCACTAGGCAGTGCTCCAGTCCTCTAAACATTCTTGTAGCCCTCTGCTGGACCTTCTCCAGCAGATCCCTGTACCTCTTCAGCTGGGAAGCCCAAACCTGAAGGCAGTACTCAAGATGAGATCTCACCAGGGCAGATCAGAGGGGGAGGAGAACCTCCCTTGATCTGCTGGACACACTCTTGCTAATACACCCCAGGATCCCATTGGCCTTTCTGGCCACAGTCACTTTATTACTTCACTGGGAAAATTCAGAATTGTCTTTGTCTTTGAATACAGCATTACTATCTACTTCCCAATTATAATCAATGTAATGAACATCATCATACCTTCTGGTTTTGACTGAAAATACGAAGTTTACAATCTATCATCACGAAGAGGAATTTTACATCAGGGAAGCATTTACTTTAGTGAAAAAGGGAACTTAGCAAAGTAAGATTACACTCATTTCTTTGTACAAGTAAAAAGGATACTGAAAACATTGTATCAGAACTTCCATTAATCAATTAAAAGCAATCCAGAAAAAAGGGAATGCACTGTTGCTGAGGAAAGGCTCTGATAACCAACAGGGCTTTCCTACTCTTGAATTCTTTATTGAAAAAAAAAAAGAGTGGGGGGGTACAGAGTAACTTTAATTCACTGCTATTTGGAATCTGGTTCAAACTGAAGTGCATAGAAATGGCTTAATATTGAATCAGCCTTGTAGACCACAAAAAATGTGATGCAAGGGATTCAGTTATCTTCACTGGCTCTCTGTGTAGGGACATAAGTAGTAATAAAGGTGCTCCTGACCCATTAAAATGAAAAACTACAGAACAAATTACCACCTAGTAGAAACTGAATCAAACCAGATACTAAACTGTCCAAAGAAGGAGTGGAAAAAGACAGTTATTCACATGAGTAGGACACTAGTGTGTCCTAAAGTTACCTGTGATTGTAACCTGTCTTGCTATCTGGCATCTTTGTTGGTAAGGAAGCAACCAGTATTCAATGACAGTGCTACTGTTACTGTTGAATTACCAAAAGCTATAGAGCAGTTCTGTTACAGCACAACTACTGTGGCTACAACACAGAACTATGATTGTAAGTCTTTAGTTGATTTTGTGTGTTTTCAACAAATCTATTCCTGACCTAGTTAGGTTTTATGGGCAGACATGAGATTTATTTTATACACAGGAAAATGAGACAAAGGTTTAATCTTAAAAAGTTCTATCACACATCTCACCTGAAGATCAAAGAGCTTTGTCCAGCAAGCACCTTGTATGCAGAACAGTTTTAGAACACCTGTAGCATCAGGCCCATACCAAAGTCTTTTTATCATAGTCACAGGATGTCTGAAAACACCATGTTTTGAGGAACACCTGCCATCATTTCAGAGACATACAGCCTTTAAGAAGCCACTATCATCTCAATACTCTTTTGTACTAGATATCATTAATAAGTCAATCTACTGAAAAGGGACAGGAAAGAACAGCTTCCTTGAGAGGGTGTTGAATGACATATATTTCAAAGTTTCCACAGAGTAAGGTAAAATAATGGAAAATACTGAAAATGTAACTATTCTAGCTTCACTGTTAGGTTGAGCAAAGAAAGAACATTTTGCTTCTAAGTTTGGCATTGTCTGATGTCACCATGAAGATTACGTAAGTATCCCAACTGATTGCTTTTGACCAGGACTGACAGACTTTTCTTTCATATTCTGCATTCTGTTTGTATCAGGAAATAATTTTTATATCTGCCATTCATTTGGAAAAAAATTAAAACCGAGTAGTGCTTCTATTTAATCCACAGGAATTTTGTATTGAACTGGTAGAAGGAAGACTGCTCTCCACAGCTCACTCTTCTCTGTTACTAGAATTAGTGACTCAGTTTGCTTTAGTTTTTGCACTATAATTTTCCTTATAACAAAAGGGAGGGAGGGAGGAAGGAAAATGACATAAAGAACAAAAGTAAAGTTTAAAACAACACAGATAAAATGAAAGCAAACAATCTGTGATCGATTATAAAATTGTATTTTTCTCTCATAGGCCCTCTTAGGCAAATTAAGTTTGCTCAGTGTGCAGAAATGTTCAAAGCCCATTGCCACTTCATCTGCATTCAGACCTATTTGAAAACCATCCTACTACTGCACTTTATAGACACACATTTCAAAATAAATCTCTTACCAACTAAAACTTCCAGTTTCTGTTATTATATCCTTCTCATGCACGAATTTACTAGATTATAACTATTTAACTTAAAACATTAAACACAGATGAGTGCTATAAAGATTTGTGATATCTATGCTTTGTAGAGGAAGTAAAATGCTTTATCATCAGAGCAGTCGTCAGAAGCAAACCTCAGCTCTCAGCAGAATGTGCTGTAATAACCATCTATTAGCCACTGTGTCAAGAGGTGAGCGCTCTCCACACAGCTCCATGCCAGCCTGCGGGAGGAAAACGAAAGCCCCGATATGTTCCTGTTGGCTGACCCTTTCCTCCCGCAGCTTCCTTTCCGAATAAATTTTTTACACCAAAGTTGTTTTTTTGTTGTTGTTTTTGGGTGGGTTTTTTTGTTTGTTTAGTTTTGTTTTTATTAAAGAGAGGTAGTGCCAAGAAAGGAAGGAAGGAAGGAAGAGTGGTCTGTGCCAGCACACTTTTGCTTACCTTTAGAGACTTTGGAGGATGCTGATATGCCGACTCCTGTGGTATCTCACCGAAGATCTTTGCTGATGAGATAAGAAATCCCACAGATACTTTGACTCCTAGTGCAGTAAGCAGGCGAATCCTTTTTCTTACCAGTACAGAGTAGACAGACCGAAGCGAAAGCCACTGCTGCACTGAGGAATCAGTGCCTTTCACACACAATGTTCTTTAAGACCCCTCTGTCAGGGGAAGCACCCAGCACTCCTGCCCCGGATCTGACCCGAGGACAAGGAACAAGAAAAAATCAACAGAAAACACGCTGGAACAGCACACGTCTCAGGCTCCTTTTCAGAAACTTCGACCCACCTCGTGCCCTTCTTCATGAAGCTGCTTCAGGCCAGTTCGGCCCTCGCCTTCCTGTCAGCTCCCCTTGCTACACCCCCTCCCCTTTTTAGACTCCTCGAAAAGAGTCACTGGTTCTGCACTTTCTGGCCACCCCAAGGGTCGACCCCCAGTGACATAAGCCCAGTTGATTCAATAGCTCCCCTCGGCCCCTCTCGCCACAGCCCTCGGGCTGCTCCCCAGCGGGAGCCAGGCTCCTACCGCTCCCAATCGCCGCCCTCGGCCCCCTCCCGCCATGGCCTCTGGTAACCCACAGCAAAGTCAGTTCACGGCCCTCAGCGCTGCCAGGCCGCGCCGTGCGGAACCCGCTGCGGCGGCAACAGGGAAAAGCAGAGGCGGAAGGCTCCTCGCTTCGGGCTCCCTTCCCGCTGGGATGCCGCCCCCTGAGGGGAGGAGGCAGTACGGCGGTGGCCAGCGACCCTGTGGCGGCGGGGGCGGTGGCACGGGGCTGGCCGGGCCTGCCTTCCCCCTCCGCCCCTACACGGGTCACATGAGAGAGGCGGGCGGCTGGGCCGAGGCGGCGGCTGCTGCTGCCGGGGCTGAGGCAGCGGTGGGCGGAGAGGGACTGGGCAGAGCAGCTCAGAGGCACAGCGCGGCGGAGGTGGAGGAGAAGGGGCCGCGAGGCGCGGAGCGCCGCGAAGGAAGCGCTGAGTGAGCGGAGTGAGTCCAGGGCCTCTCTCCGCCGCGGCCGTATCGGAGCGTCCTGCTTGCGGCCCCAACATGGACGAAGAGGGCGGTNCGTCGGGGCACCCTGCTCCCGGCAAAGGGGCCGCGGGTCCCCCGTCTCTGAGGCCGTGACATTTGCTGCTGCCACCGCGGTCCCGCCGCTCCTTTCCCGTCGGCGCGGAGCACTCCGGCGGTACTGTGCCCTCGTCCTGCTTGGCGTTCCCTGAGAACCGAGAGGCCAACCCGAGCTGAGCGACTGTAGCAGCGAATGCCAAGCAGCTCCTGGGAGCGGGGGAGCGGCGCGGGCTGGTCCTTTAGCCGGCGGCCACAATGGGGGCTCTGTGCCCCGCGGCGGCCGCCCCCGCTCCCGGGAAGGGTCAGGCGCGGGGCGGGGGGGCATGGGGCTGAGCCGGAATGGCGGGTTCGGGGACAACAAGGGGCTACAGGGCCGGGGAGGGCAGGCGAGTCCCGGTCCTTTCTCCGCGGTGACAGCCCCGCGACACCGCTGCGCTCCCTGCCTGGTGCTGCAGTTCTGATGGGAAGGGGGGGAAAAAGTATGAGTCTTGCAGTGGAGAAATAATGAAGCTCTACGAGGGCTCTGTGTGCGAGAGCGTGTGTGTGATCCTAATGGAGGCTAGGTGATAATCACGGGGTGGTTGATCCAGTTTAAACAAGGCGAACTGTTTCTCAAGGCAGCGGCGTTGATGTTACCGGTTTCTACTTTTGGAAAATCCGGACCTGCGTTTTGGGAAGCTTTTGACTTTTAATTTTTATTTTTCGAAGGCCGGTTTGCTCACTGTCCCAGTTTAAGGCGCTGCAGACTTGCAACACGCTCCCCTCCTCTAATTTATAATGTGTTTTACGAGTGCGTGTGTAAAGCTGCTGCCTGAAAGAACCAGTTCTTGTGTATCATCAGCGATAATGGTGGCTGAGGAGTAGCTGCTGAGCCTGCCTAGGGGCAGAGGGATCGACTGAATGGGCTGCCCTATATTCGCCGTGTCTGTGCTGCTGGTACAGAAAGAAGTGATGATGATAGATCTTAAAATGCTAAGCAGACTGCGTTTGAATGCATTGGCTGATTTCTAAATAGGTAAAGCAAGGACTAAGCCTTGTATGATTAATAGTTGCGCGGTGCTTGCTAATTCTAAATATAATTGCCCAGAACTCGGAAATCAAGTGGGTGTGGTGTTTGTTTTGACAACTTGGGAAAAAAAAATACTAGGATGAATCAGAAAAATAATTCTTCAAGCAGTTGTCTGAAAATGTGGCCACTTCTCAGCAGGCATTTCTGCTCATTTTGTCAGCAATAGACTTAACTCTTAAAAAAAAAACCTTAAAAAGGAACACAAAAGCCAGTTCTGAAAAGTTATTATTCAAACCAGTCGAACACTGTAATTGTGAAGAACAGAAACCTCATTCAACTCAAAATATGTTATTTTCACAGTATTATGGACTTGCAGCTGTAGTTAAGGGAAATGAACATGCTCGTTATTGGCACTGACCCTGTGTAAAGTAGTACTTAATAGCATTAAAGTTGTAAACTAGAAAGGGGATGTGTTGCTGAATCAGCCTTTCATAAGGTGCTAAACATTTCAAAGCTGGATTTACATGGGGGGGAATAATACTCAGGACCACTGAGGGAGACAGTCTGTATTTAGCTAAAGACTGGTTCTGTAGGTGGTCAGATTTTTACCTAGCATGCAGGTGGAGCTATTATTTGTCACATTAGTAAGCATGTTGCTTTCTTTGCATTAAATGAGAATATAATTTATGTTCTTTTTTACTTGGCTTCATTGTAAAAGAAGTTGTAGACTAACACCACAGTGCTGAATCTTTATTTTTTTTAAATCAGTGTCTTTGACATTTTACACAGGTTTCTTGTGAGTGTTGCACTTTCTTGGTTAGAGATGTGTTCTGGCTTTTTCTTATGGACCATTGTCAGTTTGGAACAGTAAGATTAGTTAGGTCCTTTTCAGCTGATGAATTGTTATTTTGACCTGGAAGGGATTTCTGTGTGTACCCCCTCCCTGCCTTTTTTTTTTTTTTTTTTTAATAATGGGAAGCATCTAGAAAGTGTAGATTTGATAGCAAGTTTTAAAGTCCTTTGTTGCTGCTGAGTATTAAGACTCCTAGGGTACTGGAGGAGTCTGACTTGGGCAGTCCAGTATTTTGAATCTCTGCAGAACATCTACAGTCCTCAAGAAGTTTACCTTATTGAGTGGGAAAGTTGTAGAGATAAGCATATCACCGTGCACAAGTACTTTAGAAAGTATGCAAAATTATTTGAGGACTGCACACAATCACCCTAATTAGAGACTTGAACTAGATAATCATCTAAATATCTAGGACATTAAACTGTGATTCAGAAGATAAGCTGCCATTGCCAGTTCAGTTCTGCCTGCTGCCCTGCTCTTCAGTTTAACTTGCATCCTATACCTCAGTTCCCTTCTTTGTCAAATGGGGTCAGTTGTTTTGCTGTCTCTGAAAAACAAAACACAAAACTGTGAATGAAATCAGAGCTGTTTAAAGTCAGGGTTTATTTTTTCAGAAGCATTTGATGGAAGAGAAATGTTAATTAAGGGAATTGTTCTTAGCACTGCTTTCTCTTTTGTGTGTGGAGCCCTAAATAGGGACATGCATTTGTATTCTACAATCCACTTACACACAAGCCTCCCATTGATTTCAGCAGAGCCTCTGTGTGTGGATTATTGATGCGATATGATCCGAGTCAGTTGGTGTTTGTCTCAACCTTCTTTTGTGTTCTGATTAAAATATCTCTGTGGTTCACTTAATCCAGAAAATCTCTCCTCCTCCTTCTCCTCAGTGGATTTGAAACCACGACTTTTGAGATATGACTGAGGCTTTTCTTTAGTGCTTACTGTTCTGTGGTGCTGGTGGTGGTACCAGTGAAGCGAGCTCCTCACGTTGAATGGTGCTGTTGGCAGCAGGTGGTATGGTGGAGTACTGCTAAGCAGTAAGTGATCTTCTGTGTGATGTCGAGATATAAAGCAGTCATTGCTGGAGGCTCAGGATAGTAGTACTTTGTTTTTCTGAATCTGAACCCAGTCATGCAGCAGCTTCGTAGTCCCCAGAATTCAACTCAGTGCTCTTGGAAAAGCCTTAGAGATTGAGTACTTGCTAGCTGTATGTATGTCTGTTTGTTTTAAGCTGTCTTCACAAAAGACTCTAAATAGACATGCCAAAAAGGTTAAAATCCTGCTTCTGCTTGACAAATAGATCAGATTAATAGCACTGATTACAGCACTTAGGTTTCCTTACTGGTTTATTTCTGAATTTTGAAGCTTTTTTTGGGAAGAGAGCAGTTCAGTTGCCAGGCTCTGTGAGTTGTTGGCTGTAGTTGCCAGCGATGGTGCCAGGTAGCAAGTTGATTGTGTTATGTAGACAGACGTTGACAAGGAACTAGACCAAGAGACAAGGTCATGGCAGAGAGGACTCAAAAGAATGGATTGGCTGCCAAATCAGATTTAGCAAGATGACTTCTGTTCACCTACAGGGCAAAGCAGTTACCTGTTTATAGGTAAAAGCTGTTAAACATAACAACCCCCTCAGATTTTTTTCTCAGAGAAAGGTGTTTTATGTTTTAGTAAATGCATATCCTACTCTCACTTGGAAATGCGAACAGCCTAAGCGCTTCTGTTCTTTTCACATTGTAGTAGCTTTCAAAAGTAGACATTAAAGATAGAAGAGTCCATGTGGCCTCCTTATGGTTATAGGCACTTACCCTGCATTTAAGACTACATCTGTGTGTTTTGTTTATAATAAAAGAAACTTGTAAAACAGTAAATGTATTTTAAGACAGAAGAACATTAATTGTGTCTCACTCTCTGCTTGTCAAGATGGGTAACTTTTACCGATAGTTTCAAAACATTGTCCCAACAGTTCTTTAAAGAAGGGTTTATAGTTTTAAATGGCACTCCAGGGAAATACCAAGAATGTGGAAGCACACCTGAGTGTTAGACTGACCACACAACTCAATTCTAGGGAGAGGAAAAGAGCAGATAGAGACAGAACACAAAGTCAACTCAATGACATAAATAGGACTTTTATAAGCCAGCAGAGCTCCACACTGTCTCTTTATGCTAGATAAGTATTTCTGCAAACTACACTAATCTCATATTTGTGCAGATTACCTGTCAGATCAGTAATAATTTTTAAATTTTGGCCCTAGACCCATTTAATCTGTTACCACTCTAATAAGAAGTGCTGTAATACAATATTAATAATTATATTGCAAATATTATTTATTGTGATATCAGAAAAGGAGTTTATTAATTGCAGAAACATTAAGCTTTTTATTAGCCTAATGCTCAATGTTTTTAGCTGTGACTTGGAAGAACACACATTTTTTGTCTGATATGATTTCTAGAGGTTGCCAAACATACTCTGTTGTTATATAATATCATCTAATGACTTGTGCTCAGCCATGTAAGCAGGCCGTGGAGAACATTGTGGCTATAACATAGCATCCGTGTGTGCTGTTACGTCTAGGAATGAAAGCTGTAGGATTTACTTATCAGAACAGAGTGTACATTGCAAAATGATGTCTGGGAATCACAGAAATAGCTATGTGATAGTGGGCTCCCCATGTACTGTTACTGAGTGGATATTGAAATTTTTTAATGTCACTGGAGTTACAAGACCTCCTACCAGTTGAGGGAATGCAGATCTTGAGGCAAAACAGTCTTCCGAGGTATATTCTGCAATTCACATTGAACTTCTCAATCTCCTCCTATTTATTCCCACCCTTTCTTTCTTTAGAGAACTTTGAACACTTTTTCTGCAGGAAAACAAATGAGATGCAGTGTGGCTTTCCTCTGGTTTCTTCTGCTTGCTGTCTTTTTATACTGTAAGTCTTTCCTTTCCTAGTACAACAGAAAGGGTTTAAAGCTTTAAATAGTTTTGCTTATACTGTACTGCATCTCCACTTTATCTGCTACCATCTACTCCCTTCCTTTCCCTCCCAAAGTGGACATGCTTTAGTCTATTTCTTTTTACAGTCCATCTTTAGTCCCATTTACTTTTTGAACTACCGCTCCATTTCCTTTTAATGTTGAAAGTAATTGAATGAGCTGTTGGCTGTCACTGCCTGAAGAGTATCTCCTCCAGGTTCATCCTAGGTCCTTTCCACACTTGTCCTGACCCTTTGTACTCAGTACGTTCCCTTCCTCCTCTTCATCCTGCCAGCTGCCTCTAGTACTGTTTACTATACTTTTCCTTTTCTTTTAGAAATCTTGCTCTTTTTCTTGGCTTTTTTAGCTGTTCTTGTTCTTCTGTCTTGCTAATTGTGTTTTCCTTTGAAAGATGCTCCCAGCTTTTTTTTGCAGAGATCTGCAGGACCCTGTGCTTGGTTTGATGCTCTCTTCCTCTCTCCATCTTGTTTCAGGAGAATCAAATTTGCAAATATAATGGAACTATCGTATTTAAACTGATGACTCACAGCGTGTACTGTGTGCTCTGGATCTAGTACCATCTGTCCCAGCTAATGTTGGCTTGTTTGACATCTTAAGGTTGTGTAATTGTCATCTTAAGCTTAATGAGTCTAAAACAGAGCTCTTAATATTGTTTCCACCCACTTCCTTTTTTTTTTTTTTTGGATGTTGGATGCACACTGACATCCCCAGTGGTTATTGACAAGGAAATATTAATGTTACAACTTGTTCTTAAAATAGTCTGTAGAAAGATTGTAATAAAAAGGGCAGTGCAAGAGTATTGGAAAACTTTTGCAGTTTCAAAGTTATGAAACAAGTTAGGTTTTTCTGTGCAATATTAATTTTCCCGTTTAAATGCAGAAATAGATTTAATCTGGTTGTGGGATCATATGTGACATGTTCTGCAGGCTTCTGCATGGAACTAACCAGCATGTGGGATAGTGTTTTGTAATGATTTCATGAACTTGCATGGTTTTTTTTCTCCTTTACTTTAAAAAGTGATAGTTAATGATGCCTGCTTTACTTTTTCTCCAGTAGTTCCTGACCAATTAAGCACATATGGAAGGACTACACTTGTTTTAGTGAAGAGTTTGGACACATTGACCATATTCTTCATTCATAGAAAAAACAAACTACTTAACAACTGAGTTGTTAGAAAAAAACCTGACAACTTACAGAAGTGTAAGGCAGGAATCCCATGGAGGTGAAGGAGATGTGAATTTTACTTGAAGATTTACAGAAGCAAAGAAAAAGTTGTGTGAAGCAGCATGATGCTGGCCTTCCTGACTTCACTGCGCATGCTTTTAGAGCTGTATGTTGTGTAGGGAAACTATGAAACTTAGATGGTAAAAGTGTGCTTAATGATACCTAGCAAATTGGTTTTGATTCCCTACGACTTCCTTCTTTTAATTCCAACAATTTCATGGGAAAAATTAGTATTGCAGTTTTTTTGGACAGCAGCATTTCCTTTTAGTGGGATAGACACACAAAATCCACTAGAAAACCATGTGTTTTGTGGTCCTCTGAGACTTGCCTGAAGAAGGAAATGGCTTGACCTATTTGGTTGCTATGAACTAAAAACATTCTTGGATTTTTTTTAATTTTTTTTTTTTTTAACATCTGTGTCACATTTATTTCATTACTTTCTGAGGTTCTTTAAAGCCATTATTTGGCAATATTGAGTTTTATTCAAGGAAAATAAAGTGATGCATAAATACTTCCACAATTTCATTGAAGTGATATTTTCTTATACGTATGTATTGGAAAAGCTGCTCAATTATATCATAAAAGTTGACATATTAAAAGGCAAACACAAATATCGTCTGGTATTTCCTAGAGAAAAAGAAGTGTTTGAAAAATTCAGTAGGATCTCATGGAGTTAGCCTTCCAGTATCTGAAGGGGACCTACAGGAAGGCTGGGGAGGGACTATTTACAGGGTCTTGCAATGACAGGACTAGGGGCAGTGGGTTTAAACTGGCAGAGGGGAGATTTAGACTGGTTGTCAGAAAGAAGTTCTTTACAGTGAGGGTGGTGAGACACTGGCACAGGTTGCCCAGGGAGGTTGTGGCTGCTCCCTCCCTGGAGGTGTTCAAGGTCAGGTCACAGGAGGCCTTGAGTGACCTGTACTAGTGGGAGGTGTCCCTGCCTATAACAGGGGATTGGAACTGTATGGTCCTTGAGGTCCCTTCCAACCTTACCTTTCTATGATTCTGTGAGTTAGCAGGAAATGCTGCATGCTGGAAGCTTGTGAAATCTAAATCAAATTCATCTAGAGTATGGAGTAGTGAAGATCTTTGATCTAATTTTTCAACAGGTTGGATTTCTTGGTGTGGTTTCACTAATTAGCCTTCATTTTTCAGATGTGTTTATTATTAAAAGAAATAGTTGCTTTATGCCAGATATGTGGAAGAAATGTGATTTGGCCACCCAGTGGTGGCTAAACAACAAGGACAGATCTAACTGCAAGAATATTAACTAAGGATTTTTCTGAATTCCATAAGAAAGTTCTTCACCAGGAACTGAAGATCAATTCATTTGTAAAAACCAAGTTTGAATTCAAGTCTGGCTTCACTATCATGTCCATGGACTCAGCTGGATTTTGGGGAGCTGCTGCTGTTTTTGCAGATGTGGGTCCTTAATACAAAAGGAGAAACTGTTCTTGTTTTTAGGGTAAAATAACCTGAGTTTCTTAACAAAGAAGCTGTGTAAAACCAACAAAACACGGGGCTGCTGATTCTCAGGGTATGGAAGAGAATGAACAGTAACTGTGGGAATTAATTGTAGTGTCTCTCCTACTCAACTGCCAGTTCTCACACAGCTTGAAGGAATATCTACTCCTCAGTCAAATCAGATTGAAATGGAGTGCTGTGCTAGGTGTGCTTTGGCAGGAGTTGATGGGTAAGAAATAGGTCTAGTCTCTTGTGCTCCCTCATTCTCACATGCATGCACACATGAGAAAAGGCTGAAAAAATTGGCATGTGCAAGTAAGGAAACTGCCTCTGCTGTTTTCACTAAGAGGCACCGTGGGATGTAATCATTTAATGAGTCACCTCTACGTTTTTCTACAGCTGCCTCGCTATAATACTTAGTGTTACTCCTAGCATGGAGATGTGTAGTTTTTTATTTTTCCCTGTCTGATTCATATTGCAGAATCCCATTCAGGTTGTTTTCTTGTTTAATTCCGAGCATTCAAGGGTCTTTATTTGCTGTTACATTTTTGCTTTCATGTGCTGTAGATAATCATGTTCCTTAATAAGATTCTTGTTTAACTCAGAAGCAGTGTTGCCTGTAGGGTCAGATAAACAGACCCCGTTGCCTTGCTACAAGAGAAGGAGAATAGTGAAAAGGGACATTGCTAATTGCATTAATATAATAAAATAAGGAATTAGATTCAGTAGTCAGATTCCAAATAAGTGTTTTTGTTTTTTTTTTCTTTGTTGCTCATCTAAGTTTGGACTAATGAACTTCCTGCCTAGTCATTCTAATACACTGAGGAGGAATTTTCCCACCAGGCTGTGTTCTCTGTCTGAGTACAGCTTTGACCACTTGCAAATGCAATTTTTGAATTTGTAAAGCTGCTGCATGTTTTTGGTTCAGTATTTTCCCAGGAAGGGGAGATTAAATGAAGTGGTTGTGAGAAGTGATGATGGTTCTGTTACGGAGATACTCCTTTCCTTGGGAAGAACCTTGCAAGTCACATGCATTCTTTGACAGTGAAACTCCTAATGTACGCCAGACAGAGACTGGGTTCTCTGTAGGACCGTTTTGAGAAGATCAAATGGACCTGTACCCTTTATTGTACGTGTGAAGTGCTCAGCTGTTTCTAAATGCCCACACAGGAGCTCATGTATGCAAGTGGTGCAGGCTGATGATCCTTTATGCTAGATGCATGGACTTTGGTGCATGGGGTAGGTGAATGTGGGTCTGTTTTGTTTAGTGGTCCTCTTTTTTTTTTTTTCTTCATAGTTTTGGTTCTATTTTAATGCTTTCTTCCTTTTAACTAAAAAGGGTTCTGCTTGGGACCCACCCACAACAAACAGTGTTTCAGGAGTGTGTCTTCCAGAGCTTCTATCAGCCTGAAGAATTAGTTGATTTGGTCTGTATACTAATTGAAGAAGACTCATTTTGTGTGTGGCATCTGTCACGTAACTGCCTAAGTGGTAGTCTGTATTAAGGAAATCTGTCGTCTGAAAAGTATCTTTTTTATTTTATAGAGCTTTGTTATTATTTAACTTGCTCTTCTACAAGTCACTTTTGATCTACTGTGCCACCCTTTTAGTTATGAAAATCGCCATATCGCATACTTGCAACAGTTTTAAGCGGCACCTAACATTCATCTGGGGACAAGAATATCTGTGCTTGGTTTCCCACCATCTCTTATTGTTTGTGCTGCTATTCCTGAATTGCAGTTTGTATAGAAACTGTGTCCTAAGCAGAAACTGATAGGCAGGGTCTGTCAGGGGCAAAGCTTAGAGAAATGGCTGTTGCCTATAAAAACATTTGGAGTCACAGAGTGGAGAGATGAAAAGGTTTCAGGGTTGTGAGTAGTTTTGTTCTTCATGTAGGTGTTGCTGGTTACTTCTGTTGCCTGGGCTTCAGACTGGGTCTTAAGCCAAGCTTCTATGTATTACATGAGGTCAACCTTTGTGGGCAGCTTGTGACATTTCAGTTTGCTGTAGATGTTTTTGCAGGGACAGATAAATGAAGCATATGGAGTTGATTATTTTTTTTGGCTATAGAAAGTGGATTTTTGTGGATTAAATATAGTAACTTTTTAAATATCTGAGAGAAAGCTTCCCCACCCCCAGTGATGTAAAAAAACCTGTGTAAAATCAAAATACATGTAACACTCCTCACTCTCTTTTTGTGCTATGTAAGTCGGAAAGACTGTAATATTCAGTCTTGGTTCTTGTACCAATAAGTGACGTAGTATCACATGAATGTTTTAAAAGATTAGATGATATTTTAGAAGAGAAGACCAGCTATTTTGTGAAGTTTAAGTGCTCCTGCTGTGAATTTACTGATGTCCAAAGTAAAGAGATTGCACATTATGTTACTGTGTTCATTTTGCTGGAAACTTGCTTTCCTTTTTGTCTCTTCTACCTGTGTCGTAAGCCTGCGAAAGTAACGTGTTATGAAGGGGAAAGGTTGGGTGAAATTGGTAATCCAAATGAAATACAAATAATACTCTGCAGTTTATGGAGCCTGTGGGTGGGTGGACTTGGCAGATAGACCCACTGTGGTATGTTAGACTTGAAAGACCATATGGAGATGATTATTTTCTGACATTTTGTAGTAAAGGTTTTTGAACAAGGAATTTTTTTTTCAATTTTTTTTTTTAATGAAAGGGATGAAAAGAATGAAGAATAACTTCAGTTTGCATTGAGCAATGAAGTGGTTTGTTTTAGTAGCATATGGAAAACCAATTTATTCAAAGGTAAACTGCTAAAAGAAGTTCTCCTACTGTTTTCTTATTGGCTCTCTTGTTTTCTGAAGGCAGCCAAAGATCCTGTGCAGCTGGGACTAATACAGGATCCAGCTGTAACTTTTTTATTGTTGTTCAGATGTCCGGTGATGGTCAAATCTAAGTTATTGTGTGGAAATTCAGCAAAGGAAAAGGGTAGGGTGGGAAAAAAGTGACTCTCCATAAAAGTATTCCAGTAAAAGGAACAGGAACTAGGAGTATCCATTTCAGAACTCTGCCATAAATCCCATCCTGAAATACTTAAAACGCCTTCAGATTTTGTTGTAGACTTTAAGTCATCTAAGAGCTCTTGGTTTGTTTTTTAAACAGAAGTTAGCTGGTTGGAGCATGAAGGTGGCTGCTCTTCTACATTACTTATGCAAGAAGATACCAGTTTCTTATTCATAATACAAGGTTTCAGTTAAAATTCTTCACTCTTTAAAGTGTTGGTACAATATGTAATGCTACAACACAGAGTATATCAAACACTTTTGATTTTACTAACTTCATTGTGCTGTATAGTCTTTATTTTACAGACTGTATGTAGGGAGGAGAGTAACCTGCAGAGATTAGTTCACTCTTGGTACGTTTGGTGCTTTCAATCCAAGGCATCATTTGAGTTGGGATTAAACAACAACAAAAAAAAGCACAGGTATATGGAATGGTGGAGATGCTTGATGATGATCGACATAATACACCCTTTTTTCTTTCAAAAAGTTTTTTTCTGTTTGGTGATTTTTTATTTTTTTTTTTGTTGTTGTGCTGGGTTTTGGCATTTTATTGTGTGGGTTTTTTCCTCTCCTTGTTTAAAAAGCTGATATTGTTCAAGTTTCTTTATAGTTGCAACCAGTTAGCCTGTTTGTTAGTTACAGTGATGCCAGTGTAGAAATGAAGCCTTTCAGGTTTTTGCTTCCTTCCCTCTGAACGTTGCCTGTGGAATCTGTCAAATGGCTACCTGAATTTCAGAATTCTATTCTGTATGTCGTTCCTCAGTCAGTTTGTCATTATGCTAGTCTAATTTAATAACTTTAGTAACAGTTTTGAGTCCTAATTGCCTGGAAGAACTAGCTTGAAATACTGCGNTACAGCTTAGCACAATTTACAAGCATATATATATACACAATATATATGAATATTTACAGAAATATACAAGTTAAAGGGAATACAGAAACACAATTCCCCTCCCAGAAATCAGAGTCCCCAGGAGGGGCTCCCAAACACCCTTCCACCTTCTTCCCACCCCTCTACCTTACCCCAAGATCTGCCTTATGTGCAAGGTGAGTTTGGGGGGCAAGGGGGATGAGAAGCAGAGTGGTTAGTTAGGTTAGCAGAGAGGAGAAGACAAGAACAACTCCCAGAGAACGAGACTCTCTCCTGTATGTGTTTGCGTCCTTGTTCTTATCCATCTCAGCAAGCCTACAAGTGCAGCAGACATCACCATGTTTGCCTTTCACAGCCTATCATCTAATTTTTCTCATTAAAATATTCCAATTAGCCTCAAACCAGCACACCTTTCCATGCACCTTAACTGGTTGGTGATACTAATTTTTTTATTAGGGGAGGGAGAAAGTAAATAAAGGACACGCTGAGAAAGATTCGTGGTTGGTGGGTTGGCTACTGGACAGCCTGGCGCTTTGCCCCACGGTACTAGAACATAACAACCACAACAATTTTGTTTTCCTTCCTGAGCTAGAAGGAGCTCATCTGTGACTTCAAAGTGGAAGTGAAATGTGGACAGAATGCTGCTTTGCAGGCAGAATACTTGTAACACAAATCAACTGTGCTGCAGAAATGCCTGTGGTGTCCACATAGCAAGGCACAATGGAATCATTTGGGGAATTCTTGAACATGGTCACCAATACCAGGTATGAAAATGAGAGCTTTTGTTTCAATGGCAGGACTGCTACAGTCTATGCATGAGTGATAAAACCACTTAATGCTATTGTGTGGTGACTGAATGAAGTCACTGTCAAAGTGTTTTGTAAACCTGCAACCAAATCTGCTTCATTTTGGTCTTTAAATTGATGAGTCTTCCTTCAATTTAATTAAGCACACGGTGATGCTTATTTTGCTCTATTACTGCACTGAGTGATGCATGTTGTGCACTTGTGTTCGGGCTTTGGTTTCCTCTCCCAAACACTCTTGTGTTTTATCTTTTATTTTCTTTTTAATACAGTTATGTAAATTAATACAAGACAAAGAATTTACTCTCCTTGGTTTATTTTTTTTTTTTGGCTTCCCATAGTACTGGCTACGTGAGCAGCACTGTTTTATTTTATAAAGATTTGAATAAATGGTAGTCAAAATGATTTTCTCCAAGTTTTTAAAGATTGGGATGTTTATTTGAATTGTGAAGAGCCTAAAAGAATCTATGACTTTAATAATTTTCTTGAGGTGCAGGTCAGCTTACAGTACATTTGAGAAATGAGTTTTGTGTATACTCTGTCCATGTCACAGACCATTAAAATACAGCAACCAGAATAAGAAACTTTGCTTACAGGTTTGCTTTGCCTGTATCCATCAGCTATTTTAAACCAAATTCAGAAAAAAAATTGTGGCTTGAGAATAAAATGTGCCAACTGTGTTGAAGAAAGTAGTATGATCATATCTTTTATCTTGGAGAGAGTGAACACTGCATTTCATCTGTAACTGCACTGGATTTGGGGCTCAGATGGTTTTAAGAGATTATTTTCTGATGTGACAAGATAACATCAAAAGGACCCTTTCAGATTTGAGAAAGAGTAGTATGACGATTCTAGCAAAGTTTTAGCTTTTCACTACCTCATTTTATATTTTTGAAGAAGAGGTTTCCTGCTGAACAAACATATGTTAGCCTGATAGCATTTCCTGTGTTTGAATTGTGAACAGTCAAATGACTCAAAAAAATTTATGTTATAGTAGATAGAGGGTTTCAGCATGGAATATGTGCATACAATAAATCTATTCAGCTAATCAGTCTGCTTCCTTTCCCTCCCACCTCCTTGCAGCTGGAAGTTCATCAGCTTCTCTACTATATGTGTAGCTTCCTCTGGAGACTTTCTGGGATAGAGTGGTGGCAGGCATTGATGAACAATGTCATGATTATATTCTGTGGGTCTGTATAAGTTGTCATTTTCCTTTGCTACTACTTCTTATGGAAACTATGTCATCCATTTAGTACGAGCACATCACGTATGCCATGTGGAGTTGTGTGCTGCAGTGTTTGCAGAAAGCTTGTACATCATCATTACAGTAATAGAAAATATTTCTAGTGGCCAACCTGACCTTTAAAATTGAAAATTTTTAATAATTTTATTTTCATAAGGTTCTTAACTAGGATAACATAGGATGGTTTGAGTTCCATACTTCCATTGGTAGTTCAGAATTAATTATAATTTGAGGTACTTTGGCATGTGATTTTTTTTTATTTTTTTTTTTAATGTTAGAGCTGTGGAAGAATCCAGAAAAGAGGAAAAAGTAGATACTTCCATTTGTCTTAGTTGTGAGCCTTCATGATAAAATACTTGCTGTCAGGTCTAATGAAATCTAACAGCCTGATTAAAAATAACTTGTGTAACTTGACTTTTGGTGACCTTACATATTTAAGGGATCAAAAGTAGCTTCTGGACATTTAGAGACGCTGGCTGAATGCCTGCAGCTTCACTGCAGGTGTTCTCATGGAGTTTCAAATACTCAGCAATGTTTTAAGGTCTAATTTATGAATGCATGGAAGAGATGGCAGGACAAATCATATAATTGAATAATCTTTTAGAACCAGCTTTTGTATAATTTTGACATGGGCTGTAGACTGCTGCCTGTGTATATGTACCCTGTCAGGATTAGATGGTTGTGGATGACACAAATCTATGCTTAACCACTTCTACTACCAAGCACCTTTGTCAACCATCAAGAAATACGACAGCAAAGAGCTTGTCTGTGAGTGCTGTTCTCCAGGTGTTTTGTATTCACTGCTGGATCATCTGTGCTTGTGAAACAGGAAAAGAATCTCTGAACTGCATTAACAAGTTTTCTCACTGCATGTGACAGAAGTTACAACTTGGTATTTCTGGTTGCCCTAAGGCAAATGTGGAAGGATTGCAAGTATATTAATGTGAGGCAGATCTTTTTCAGCCTTGTATAAAGTTTGCCTTTGTATAATGAAAGCTCATGCCAGGAAGAGCACTGCTCCAAAGAACAGACTCCCCCTCTAGAAATGTGCTACATATAACCATGCTGTCCATGAAGCTGGTGTCTGGAGGTAAAGAATTAACAATTTGCTGTAGGTTTTATACAAGTAGGAAGTGGTATCTCTGATTTTTACCTTTTGTGTCATGTCAAGGGGTAGCAGAACTAAAGCGTTTGGTCCCACTCAATTGTTTCCCAGTCAACAAAAGTGTTTCCTATTTAAGCATGGCAGGATGGAGTGGAAATCTGAGAAAGAATGTTTATTAATAGGAGCAGCAGGAGATGGTGGATTTAAAAAGAGGTTGAGGGTTGAATGCCTGTTAGTTGCTTGAAGTTTTTAAATCTTTATTCATTTTCAGGGAAAATGCTGAATTTTATATGCTGTAAATAAGAAACATTGAGAGTTAATAAAGCTAAATTGCTTAGAGCTTTGAAGTTGTAAGCATATTATATATATTTTTTCAGGTACTTAGTTGAGATAAAGTTATTATTTGAAAACAAAGTACAAAGGATTATATGTTCAGATTATTTTTCACTGATCTCTGGAAAGAATGTAGTGATTTTGCCAGTATCAGGCAGAGAAAACAGCTTAGAAAGGGCAATGTAATATTTTCGCAGATCTGGCTGAAACTGAGGGAAAGTTTAAATAGGAGAAATTTATTTTTATTTTGTGTGAGCTTTTGCTCAGAATGCTAGAAGGTATGCTTGGAATATGAACAAATCTTTCTTTTTGTAACCTAGAACTTGTGTCTGCACTTAGAAGGATTCAGACATATGCCAAGTGTGCTCTGGTTTGGAAGGGCAGTGAGCCAGATGTGGTATGAACTACTGAGGTTTTGTGCCAAGCAAAGAATGGGAGACCAGGGGCTTGACCTTACGGTATGAGCAAACTTATCAGTGGACTGGATAAAAAACTCTTTTATATCTGGATTAGTGACCTGTCAAGCTAATTGTTTCATGGTGTGATGGCAACCAACAATTCACAAAGGCTGAATATACTCTTTTCTGTGGAATCTGAAAATGCTTTTAGAGTCTTAAACTAAGCTTTACTATTCCTTCACTACTAAATCTGTGAATAAATTCCTGACCTCTCTTAGTGCCCTCTTGGGCTACAGAGCATGTGGCCAATGAGCCTGTTGATGCAGTAGCAAGAAGGTGGAGCAATTCAAGCTAAGATGGCCAAGAAGCAAAACCCACAGGGTCCTTCGCTGCAACTACTGCAGCTCAGTGCTTTCCATAGCAGCTAGCTGGATTAATTTTTTCGGAGTAGTAGACTGCAGGAATGTCCAAAACATACACAGCATCAAGCATTTGTCTTGTTTGGGGGGCAAGGTAAATGCTGCTTGAGCAGTTATTTGATAAGTGAGCAGTCCTATATGGCTGCCTTTGTAGCTGCCTTTTGGAGATTCTTCAGTGAATGGAGATTCTGTTCAAATCTGGCAGTTGCTTCACCTCCTTCAGTGTGCAACTGATCTTGGAAAATGAATACATAGAAAGCTTCTGCAATAAATACTGCTTCTGAAATCTAATTCCAGAGCTCTGTTAGGAAGGGAGGGGGGAGAGGAAATATGAACTTTGCCTTGCTTTCTGAAAATTGGATTTTTGTGCTTTAGAGACAGCCTGCTAAGTAACTGGCTAATGCTGTCTGCTAATGAGTGAAGTATAGTGAGCACCTTTCTTATTGCCAGGAGTAGATGTTACTGGAAATTTGTGACAAAGGCTACCTGAGCCCCAACTGTCTTGTTGGAGACATGGTAGCTCTGATGAGCTGTGCCTGAATCTTGAGCAGGATTCAAGGGTCTTGCAGGCAGACAGATGCAAGGCTTGGGCTCCAGGACCCCCCTGCAGCTGCTCAGCAACATTCCTGTCAATTTTCCATGCTGTTACTCAAAATGGATCTGACAGGAATGTCTGCTCCTACTCTGATGTGTTTGCTTTTTGAGTCTTTTTTCCAGGGTCTATCCTAGGAAAAAATGTAGGTGCATACCAGCCAGCCATTTCCTCTTCCCAGTAACTGGAGGTGCTGTGGGTAACACTGATTGTGTAAGGGCACAGCTGAAACACATTGCTACAATTATTTTTTCTGTGTTTTGTTTTTTTTTTTCCCCTTCCAAAACCTGAAGGGATCAGTGTGTTCTTGTTTGCCTCTTCCTCACCCAAGAGATGATGAAATGATCTCTGCTTTCAGAAGGAGTTGTCCCATTCTTGGTCCAAGATGCTTGGATCCTGGAGCCAAAAACAATCTAGATTGGCAGCAGGTTAGTTTGTGGTTAGTTCAGTTTTTCACAGGGACTACAGGGAGCTGTGTGCCAGTGGGAGGTGAAGTATTCCTGCTTTCCTTTTCATCCATACGTACTTAGGACTGCTAGGAGAGAAAGAAAGAGTGTCCTGTCCTGTCTGACAAGGAGAAGGAGCCAACAGAGGAGGATTTGCTCTCTTGTCAGTAGTTTAAACTTTGCCTAAGAATTCACAGAGTTTCTAGGAATTACCCCAAGCCCTCAAAAGTGAATACAGAACTAAATCTTGGTCAGTGGCAGCAGTAGTTTAAGTTACACAGCTTTCCAGCCTGTATGGGCTTCCACATCTTCAAACTGTTCTCCATCAGCAGTCTGTGCTGTGACCACTCTTCCATGCTGATCAGCTGAAGAGCATGTGCAGGACCACTTTGACTCCCTTAGAGAAGAGAAACTTTAATGATGGTTGATGTGCTGGAGGTAATACAGTGCTAACTGTGTCCCATTTTACATGAAAAGGGAATGTGGTGTGCCTCTCAAAAGTAAATCATCTTTGCCAGCTTTCTGATCTGGATTTGAGCTACCTAATGTCTTCATGCAGTACAGCATGATCTCAGTCTGCTGCAGGCTTAGTGGAAGTTTGTTGAAGCTTCCTTGTAGAATAATAGCATGGTAAGGTCGGAAGGGACCTCAAGGATCATCCAGTTCCAACCCTCTGCCATAGGCAGGGACACCTCCCACTAGTACAGCTCACTCAAGATCTCGTCCAGCCTGGCTTTTAACACCTCCAGGAAGGAGCAGCCACAGCCTCTCTGGGCACCCTGTGCCAGTGTCTCACCACCCTCACTGTAAAGAACTTCCTCCTAACACCCAGTTTCAGTCTCCCCTCTGACACTTCAAACCCATTGCCCCTTGTCCTGTCATTGCAAGCCCTTGTCAATAGTCCCTCCCCAGCCTTTCTGTAGCCCCCTTCAGATCCTGGAAGGCTACTCTAAGGTCTCCTGGAAGCCTTCTCTTCTCCAGGCTGCAGACTCCCAACTCTCAGCCTGTCCTCGTAGCAGAGCTGCTGCAGCCCTCTCAGCATCTTCATGGCCTCCTCTGGACCCGCTCCTTACCTGAAACTTTGTCATCTTACAGTTGTTTGAAACTAAAGTGATTTTTAATTATTGCCAATGTGACCTGTATGCTTGGCTTAATCTGAAGTGAACTGCACTGGGCTGTGAAGTGAAGTCTTGGGACTATCCACTCCCTTTCCATCACATTTTTGTGTAATTCTGTGTAGCAATACTTTTTTATTGGCCAAAATCCTTAATGTCCCAAGTTTGTGGTGGGTGTTTTTGTATTTGTTTTTCCCTATGGCTTGAAGATCTTGCTCCTGGAAAGCCACTGCATCTACACTTCTTAACTTCAGGTTTTTCTTCCTACTGCAGGCACACAAAATACACTGCTCTGCTGCTGCCCTTTCTTAGCACTGTAATGAAGGAAGGGTTTCAGTTTAATACATGATATCTATAATGTGTCACTCAGCTATGCTGTGCATACTTGGCATCGTGCTCTGTTCCTTTCACCTCCAAGATAATGCTTTGAGGGAACCCTGATTTCTTTCCCAAGACTCCCACTTAAGAGATACATTTGCTGTCAGCTGTTGCCCATGGAGTCTCTCAGCATTATTGCTGGATGGTTCTCTCACTCTGGGGTACTAAAGTTTCCTGTGAACTTGGTTCTTGCTATTAAAGTAAACAAAAGAAATTCAGAATTTGAAGGCCTTTACTCTTTATAGAGTAAATTTTGCATTAATGCTTGCTGTAATGTAAGCACAGGCTTTAAAATGCAAGCATCAGAGTATGTCCGTGACTTCAGCTGTAGCACTAAGTAACCTACCTGCTTGTTTCTCCAGGTCTGCATATATGGGGGCTCCATGAGGAGAAAATTATTATGGGGTTCTCCCAAAATTATTTAACTGTGAGACTCTACCTTGCAATGTACATATTACAGGGCAGGGGTAAAACAATCTGATTCCATCTGACAATGTTTTGTTGATCTAATTCAGTGTAAAGAAAAGGTCTTGAGGCACGTCTGTATTTTTGCTGGTAGTGTTACTGCACAAGGCTGATTCTGATCACCCTTTCCCTACTCTTAACTGCAGTCATTTTGTTTAAAAGCTGAAAGCTGAGTAAGAAAAGGTAACAGAAATGTACCACTGCTCCTACAACAGGAAGACAGCGCAGGGCTGAGCATTTTTAGTAATGGTGCTTGGCACTGTTGCACCTTGATGGCACTGTTTTCCCTGTGGGAGGAGGACAGCAGTGTACGATGGTGTAAGTGACAGTGTGTAGCTGTACCACTGTAATCAGAATGGCAGTTCACCACACTCCTTGAACAGTAATTAGTAAGTGATGCTAATGAAGGCATGGTTTATCTTGGGTGGCATTTCCTGTATTTTTTGCTGATCTGTTTGTAGCCCTCCCCAAAACACATACCACTATGGTGTGGGCAACATCTCCTTTTGTAATTTCCACATTAGTGAGTATCATTTTTTTCTACCCTACTTAAATATGCATGGCCATGCATATTTTAACACTTTATATTATTAATGCAAGTATTAATGTGTTTGGGTAAGAGACTCAGAATGTGAAGTTAAATTCAGCTTTCTTTTCATATTCAGTAATTTCTGTTTACATATTTTAGAAAGAAAAGTTGACCTAGAAGCATCTTCTGATCTTGAAGCAAGAGCAGAGTGACTTCAAAAGAAAGATGCTCCTAAAAGGAAATCCACACTTATCCATTTTTAATATCAGGTTGAACTACTTTAAGGATTTGGAGAATACAGCCTGTAAATATAGGGTTTGAAGGGCTGAGATGAGCTGGGTTTTGGGCTGACTGATGTCAAGGGGGTTGCTGTCTCCTGTACCTCCCTTGCTCCCAGGCCTTTCTGCTGTGCCTATTGTGTTGGGTGTGTGCAGTTCTGCGGCCCCTCAGTGGAAGCATTTGGCCTGTTGAACTGCCAAAAGACAAACCCAGAATAAACAGGGTCCATACAGGATTGTGTGTCTAGGAGCAAGAACTGGCAGAGTGATGCAGGAACACAGGGGAGCCAGTACCAACTTGCTGCATGTGAAATCTTGCTCTGAGCATGGTACCCGTGTGATTTTTCTTCTTTTTCCCCAAGTGATGCTCCCTTATTTTCTTGGAAGTGGTTCTTTTATGTTGTTGCAAAGCACTTGGCTTCCTAATGGAGATAGATCAAAATGCTGAGATAATCTCCATTATTAAGTATCAGCTGTAAAGGAGGTAAACAGAATGCAATTGTGACCTTCAGTGCTGCCTGTTCAGGTTGATAAAAATAACAGCGTGGACTGAAAAAGAAATACTCATTAACTTAAAACACATACTGCTTTCAGATGGCAAATACCTGTGTCAGTGGCACATGTCAGTAATTCAGAACTCAAAACCAAGGTAGGTGTCTCTCCACTTCTTTTAGTGAGTATTTTTACATAGCAAGGTGAGGATTTGAAAGCTGTTGTGAAGTACCTGTTTGTGCTTCAGTGCTATTAAGAGCTCATGCCACTACCAAAAGCCTTTCTAGTCCTCTCTTCGGCTTGGCAGCTGTTGTTACTGGTGTTGTCTACACACAGCCTGTAAACATACACATACTGCAGTGCTTGCTGCAAACTCTGTTCCATCAAGTTCAAGAAACACATCTACTGTGGTTTGCACAGTATAGGCAGAAGCACATTTGCAGACAGCATGGTGAGGCAGCACTTGTCTGTGTGTGAGAGCTGAAAGCAGATGCTTTTTGGGTGGCAGGTAAAATACATGGGTTGGATTGAAAAAAATCTTTCTCCCCCTTCAATCCAGTGTTGTTTGGACCCCATTCTGCCTACTTTCTGCTTGATTTGGGATGTTAATTCTACTTGGCTGTTTCTGATCAGGACTAAAACATAATCTTGACTTTTTGGAAGTAATTGTTATAGATTATAATAAATACTATTTATTTTGTACAAGGAATTACCTCACACTTGGCAGTGCAGTTACCTTGTTGTATTTTTCTGTATAGAATAAGAATTTGTTTCATATTTCCAATTTTCTATGCTTTTCTTTGGCCTTTACCAAAAAAATAAAGGATGAATGTGAGTTATTGGTGTAATTAAACATACCTTGCAGTGGAAGTAAACAAAATAAATCTTAGATTTAGTGGGTCGTATTAGAGGGAAACTCTCTACGTTACTGAAAGTATGTTTTTATGTAGTAATAAGATGAATATCTCTGCGCTGTTTCCCCCTCGCATATTATAAACCCAATTACAACTTGCTTGTGAAGTATTTCCTTATTCTACAGGGAAAAATATTTTCAGGAACATCTTGTAATGGTGTGATTTCCAGCAGTTAAACAATGAGGATGATGGATGCGAATTTGAGGGTTTTTTTCTGGGTTTGGACAGTGATGTGCTTTCTGGCCACAGTGTCCCTCGTGATTGAAAACTCTCAAAATAGCTCTCAAGCCATGGACTCAATCCTAAACTCCTCATACAAAAAACTTACCAGCCAGTGGTATGTGAAAAGATAGTGGCTACAGGATTATTTCCCCTCTGTGCTAGGACATTTTCAGCAGTGACTTAAATAGCAAAGATGAATGCAGTAAGGTTTTACTGTAGTTTTACTGATTGATTTTAATGCAGCTGCAGTTTGGGTTTGCACTGTGAAATAAATGTGTTCAGGAGGATGTCCTCCTACAAAAACTTCTGTGGAATTTTTAATAGCCACAAGTGGTCACAGCTTTGTTTACACATCTTGTCTGAAAGCTGGAATATGTTCCTATAATTAAGTTTAGAAAAAGGGAACATGTAGGGGGAAAGGGAAGAGAAAATAGCCTGAGAATATCCGTTGAGGCAAATGTCCTGAGACAATCAGATTTGTTCTCAGAGATGAATGTGTATTATTTTAAAGGCCAGAAGAAACATGTCTGCCCATTCTGTGCACCATTGAGGATAGGTTTGTTTAAAGCCTTGCATTGTGTGAGTATCTTTACTCTTGCAAGATATTTCAGCTGCAGCAAAATTAAATTCCATCCAATTGTTCTTCTCTTGGAACGGAAATACTTAGGACCAGCAAATGGGGACTGACATGGGAGAAGAAAAATATTTGTCTGTGTGAAACCAAAAATTTAGTTGAACAGTAAGTGAGGGAGCTGTGTTGCTTCATAAGTGAAGTTTCAGGATTGGTATTTTGTCTGTTGTTAGGTGTTTGCTTTCTGCTGGCTGTGCATTGTTTCACTGTGCCTGCTTGAGACTGAACTCTGAAATGAGTTGGAAGCAGTGGGCTAAGATTGTTTGGCACCTTGACTGATGATCAGAAGACTAATAAGTTGTGAAAAAGAAAGGTAAACTCAGGGATTTGGGTTCACATAATACCATTTGAGAGTTGCAAACCCATCTGCTGCAATTCTTTCTCAGTGTGGAAAAGGCCTTTCTTCAGTGCCTCTGCTCAGAAATACTTCTTATATTTTGTAAGTCAGAGGTCTGGGCTAATGTTTTTGTTTGTCTACTAAACTTCTGTTTTTCAGTAGTGTAAAATTATTTAACAATAATTTAACAACTGGATGGACAAGACAGGACAAAGCTACAGAGTTTGCCACAGAAGTCAAACGGAGTCTGGGTTTTGTGTTTGGATTTTCTTCTAAAGCTGAGTAGACACACCTGTATTAAAAGTGTGTATTCCAAGAAGTGTTTCTTTACAGGAAATTCATTTCAGTACATTTAGACCACTTACAGTAGGAAGGCCAAGTGGGAATAGATGTATTTTCTTTCTTAGTTGTTTGTTGATTGATCTTTTTCTGTTGGCAGTTAGAAGAGGAGCAGTTCCCATGTACATGGTGCTTTGTTTTCATCTTGCCACTTGGCCAAGAGTGGAGTTTGTACTTTGAGCAATTTTGTTGCTGGTAAACATCAGTAGGTGTATTGACTTCTCATTCTGTAGTAGCTAAAGGTCTGAAGCTTTACAAGGAGGAAGCCCTCTGTGTTTCATACAAATGACTTGCACTGGAACCTCATTTTTAGTTAAAGGTTAGCAGATAGCATGAAAGTGTGCTGCAGCTGTAGTTCATTTGCTGCACTGAAATGCTTTTGTTCTTTTTTAGTATAAGGGTTCATGTGAACTCCTCCCATCCTGTCTGCTTTGTGTTTAGATTGGTGAAAGACAAAAATCTTGGAAATGACTCAGAGGGGACGGCTAGAAAATTTGTCTTACAGAACAAATACGTAATACGTGCTCTGTGAGCTCTTCAGTGTGGAGGGAGGTCTATGTGAACACAAGGTTAAAGAAACCACAAGTGTTCTAGCTGCTGAAGTAAAAAAGGTGGCTTATGGAAGGGGTCTTACCAGGGCAAATTATCACTTGTCATTTCTCTGCACTATTTGCTTAGGGCTGTGAAGATGTTTTAATGCCCTGTCGTTCATCAGGCAGTTTTGATCCCCTGTTTGCTTACCATGAGTCTAACATCAGCCTTGACTGTAACCAGCAGTACTGTAATCCCTTCTCAGCTGTGCCCTGGGACTTCTTACCAACAGATACTGGAATCTTTTGGCTCTAATACTAATACCATTATTTAAAGATGTTGCATTAATGTGCGATTTTCACTTAAGTGGTGCCTTCCAAGTGCAGAATCTTCTTTTCTGGCAGACTTGTCTTGTCTTGCATCTGGCAGATAGCTACTTGATGCTATTTCCTAATACAGGAGGCAGTCTGACTCCATTTAGTTTATTTCCTTTCTGTCTAACAGCCTCGTTAATTATATGAGGGTTGTGTCTCTGCTGTGGCTGTGATCAGAGGAAAGGAGTCAGTCTTTGGGTGCTGTAGGAAGAGGATTGAGGTGTTTGATTTCTTTTCTTTGCAGGGTTGCTTGAGCAGAGAAACTGTCACCATTTGCATTGGTTCCAAACAGTTATTTCACTTTTTCTAGGCATTCCAGACCTGCCCCAAGGAGCTTTTACTGCATGCTAATGGAAGAAGAAACTGCTGTTCATTGATACCATCAAACTCTCATGGAGGAGTTTGTGTTAGCATGCAATCCAGAGATTTCATAACTCAGCTTGAAAAAAACAAACAAATGAGCATCATCTATGAATTGTATATATTTAAGGCTTAAAGATTATTTTCTATCTGGGTTCTGATCTAGTATTTGCAATTGCCAGCAAAGGTGGGAGCTACCAAAGTGCTTGCTCTGGCAAAAAAGGTAAAAATTTAAGAACTCTTACAGATACTGGCACTGCAAAATTTTAGCTTCATTTCATCTACCAGTGTAATACTGCAAAAGTCCTTTAAGGATCCTCGAAGATCCTAGCTAAGAAAGCGATTGATTATACACACTTTGGCAGCACTGAGTGACAGTCTTCTCTTGTTTTATTGTCAGTCCCCAGTTAACCAATTGGAATATTTGTGGCATGTGTTTGCACACAGTGTTTGTATAATCATCAAGTTTCCTGAGTTTTAGTGGCTTAAGATCTTAGAGTGCAGATGTGAGACAAAGATCTGATGCAGGCACATGGGTTTATTAGATGTGATGTGAAAAGTATCTTACTGGTATTTGCATGCAAGGAATTTTTAGGAGTGGGTGGGTTTCTGATGAGATGAAGGGAAAAAACAGGTTAAATGTATTGAAGCCTGGTATTTGTTCAGGAGGAGACTAATTTCCTAAACTGGAAATAATTGAATCATGTTTGTATCTGGAGTAGTTAAATGAGATAATTTGCCATAATTACTTCATGTCTAACAAGGTCTGTTACCATTTGGATTTTATGTTATTATTAGAATCTGTAAAGAAAGGAGCTGAACCATGGGACCTTGAAAATAATCTATTGCATTACTAGAATTTGAGCAGGGAGCTTCAAATGGGTCCTTAAAAACCCACTCTTAAGCTGAACCTTTGCTAATGACCCTGTTGCTGCATGGTACGTGTGCATGTGACATAAGGCAACAGCTTTGGCCATCTCCAGTGCCTGCGTTGGTGTTGTCTGTTGCTGTTGGGACAGAACCTTTTCAGCTTCTTGATAATGGTTTTTATTGTTGGTTTTGCTAAGCTGGAAGGAAAAGCTGTTCTGCAGCTAAGGAACCACGTCCAAGAAAGTGGGTAGCATTTAAAGTGTTACTACAGGAGCATTGCAGAGGAAGTGAATATTTGTGGTTGATGTCTGGTGTTGTAGAAGTGAGTGAGAGTAATCTATGTCCAAAGAAGTTTCTTGCTAGAGAAAATGTAATTGCTTGAGAAAAGCAGAAGTTTTGCGTGAACAACTCCCAATTGCTGGCTGTCAGGCACAGGCTACAGCGTGAGGGGCTGTTGCTAGAGGGAGTGACAGCTATAGCTTTGTGCAGGAGCACATTTCCATCTTCAGTAGCAAGTAATTGTTATCAACAGAATAATAGCCAAGGAGAGACCTAAAACTGATTTAAATACTCCCGACTCACTTCAGTGATGTTAGACAAAACCCTAAGTTTGTGATAGAGTGTTTAAGAACTGGTTTGGGCTGTGCATTTATTTGTATATCTTACTGAGGGGAGGGATTTGCTGTTAGGGGTGATGGTAGTGTTGTACTCACCTGCACCTCTACTCTACAAACCAGATGAAAGGATGGTGCTAAAGTTGTGGGGATGTCTGAAATCAGCACTGGGATACACCTCTTGTTAGCGACTTGTATATAGCTTTGACTTCCTTTGGCTTTCTTCCCTGAGAGGGAGTCATGTCTTCTGAATCATAATTCATTTACATGAAGGATTTTGGTCTGTAACTGAAAGAGTTTGAATGATACCAGACTTCAATTCAGCAACTGAGCTGCAGAGCCAAGTGTTGTATGCTAACAAGTTCCTTGAATGTGGAGCTTTCTTTTAAAAGATAGTTTCTGTCCATAGCCATTTATTTGCTTATCTTACTTAATATTTTATAAAATAGAATTCCAATAGATAAAGTTTGGGGTTCAGTTTGGTTTCGGTTTTTTTTCCCCTGGAAATGTTCCCAGCTAAAATAAAAAAAACCAAAACAGCCCTCATGTTTCCTGTAAACTTACTTTTTAAAATCAGGTTTATTCAGTTCTCTGAATAATATTTTTCACAAATACTTAGACTGCTTTGCTCTATTCTAGTGCCTGATGACCTCTCCATAGAAGAAAGAGAAGAGCTTTTAAACATTCGTCGCAGAAAAAAAGAACTGATTGATGACATTGAGGTAATTGATTTGTCTGTAAAGATCCTTAGAAGACTGCTTTGATAGATTAAGTAAACTGCATGCCTAGGTGTGAATTCCAGATCACTGCTTTAAAAGGATATAGAATCATAGAATGGTAAGGTTGGAAGGGACCTCAGAGATCATCCAGTTCCAACCCCCTGCCATAGGCAGGGACACCTCCCACTAGTACAGCTCACTCAAGGCCTCCTCCAGCCTGGCCTTCAACACCTCCAGGGAGGGAGCAGCCACAACCTCCCTGGGCAACCTGTGCCAGTGTCTCACCACCCTCACTGCGAACAACTTCCTTCTAACATCCAGTCTAAATCTCCCCTCTGCCGGTTTAAACCCATTGCCCCTTGTTCTGTCATTCCAAGACCTTGTCAATAGTCCCTCCCCGGCCTTTCTGTAGCCCCCTTCAGATACTGGAAGGCTACTCTAAGGTCTCCTGGAAGCCTTCTCTTCTCCAGGCTGAAGAGCCCCAACTCTTGTAGCCTGTCTTTGGAGTAGAACTACTCCATATAAATGACTTAAGCTAGGTTTGGGTACTACTCAGTAGGATTTATGTAACATCTGTGTGCTTTTAGAAATACTGACTTTTGTATTTATGAAATGCAGCATGTGCATGTGTACACATTTGATTGGTGTAATCAAGAACTCATTTTAAAGTAGATTTGCTTATAGGGTAGGAGTAAGTGAGAAAAGTGGGTGAAGAAATCTGCTGAAGTTAGTAATGGGAATTTGGTGCTGATGCTGTGACATGAGCACAAGCTGGGAGTACAGACCCAGATGTTTAACAGTCATTCAGTTGTGGTAAAGTCTTTAAACATCTAAAGAAGCCAATATGATGCAGGTGACTAGCAAATACTAGGAAATAAAACCTAATTGATAATATTACTGTATGACAGATTGTGCTGGTTTGAGGCTAATTAGAATATTTTAATAGACAAAATTACACTATAGGCTGTGAAAGGAAAACATCCTGATGTCTACTTCACTCATACGCTTGCTGGAGAATTGTTTGGGAACACTACCCAAAACAATAGATAAGTCAGTCTCTGTCTGTCACTTGTGGGAACAGGAGCTGCTGTGGGATCTAGCAGCTTCTGGGCTCTGGCTCCTCTGCTGATTAATCCTCACTAACCACCTTCCTTCTAACCCCCTTGGCCGATCCTCCTAATTTACCTTGCACGTAAGGCAGACCTTGGGGTAAGGTACAGGGGTGGGGAGAAGGTGGAAGGGTGGTTGGGAGCCCCTCCTGGGGTCTCTGATTTCTGGGAGGGGAGTTGTGTTGCTGTATT
>VWZE01021236.1:163685-175414 GCA_013396675.1 Eubucco bourcierii | reverse complement strand
TTTATTTTCCATTTTGGTGACTGTCTAACATGTTCTTTTGAGGGCAGAATACTCCCCAAATATCCTGAGAGTTTACTGTTGTCCTCCAACTCCTTCATGTCCTGGAAGTTTCTGGCACAGTCACAGGATGATGTCAGATGCTTTCATTCCAATGTTAACTATTTTTTTGGTTACTGTTCTTGTTGGGTGAAACTACTTCTATAAATAGATGCTGTGGACACATTGCTACTGTAACATAATTTAAATGTGGTAAACAAACTTAGAGTAGTAATTTCTTAATAATGCCTGTGAATCAGTGTTAGCCTGCAGTAGCTGGCTGCTCTGAAAGCAAGACCATCTTGTTTGCAGCTGCTGCTTTAAATTACAGGCAGCTAAAATATAGATCCTTCTAATGTTGAGGGAATTAACTTGGGGTCATTGTGAAAAGGATGGTTTTTTCCATTCCTAAATGGGAAGGAAGGTGGTCTCTGGAGTTATATGAAAGAACTGGAGTGACAGTGGAGTAACTTTCTCATTTTTAGATTGAAGATCTTTAGGTTTTCTAGGGTATAGAATCATAGAATGGTAAGATTGGAAAGGACCTCAAAGGTTCCAACCCCGTGCCGTAGGCAAGGACACCTCCCACTAGTACAGGTCACTCCAGGCCTCATCCAATTTGGTCCTGAACGCCTCCAGGGAGGTTGGGGAGCACAGAAGCACCAAATGTGATCTTCAGTCACATTTGGTGCTTCTGTGCTCCCCAACCTTCCTGGGCAACCTGTGCCAGTGTCTCACCACCCTCACTGCAAACAACTTCCTGGCTGTTTCAATCTCCCCTCTGCCAGTTCAAACCCATTGCCCCTTGTCCTGTCATTACAAGACATTGTCAGTAGTCCCTCCCTAGCCTTCCTGTAGCCCCCTTCAGATACAAGTAGAGCAATTCTCCAAACCCAGTCTAGAAAATCCCCATTCAAAATAGCAGTGTTTTAAGGCAGTTAATGGGATATAATGTCACAGACCACGCTGTTTGGATTTGGTGAGCTCGTGTGGGAAGGGCTGTAATGGTAAAGTTTGTAAAACACTCACAGCTTTAGGTCTTCTGCACAGGGATTCTTTATTTCAGAGTCTCAGCACAGAAGTACTGCCTGTACTGGGGGCAGAAAATTAATTCTTTGTGGCAGAGCCTGGGTTTCAATAACTGCACAAATTTGTCATTAAGGTACTGTGAAAGCTGTGACATTAAAAGCAGATTTCATGGCACTGATTTAAAACAAACAAAAAAAGAGAAGTATTTGTAGTGCATGTGGAGTATTTCTGAAGCCATGAATTTTGTGTGTGGATGTTAAACTGGTACAGCTGTCTTCCATCTCTATCAGTCTACAGAAAGAAAATTTGCATCAAGACAAAAGATAGCGTAGGAGTTGATGGGGATTTGGCTGACCTATTTTGCTGTTCATTCCAGACACTGGAGTTGTTGTCCCAGACAAATTCCTTTTCCTGTCTATTTGACTTTGTGTTGTTTAACATCTTATGAATAGTAAAAGGGGAAAAAAATCTAGAAAAAAGGAAAACTAGATTTATTTCTGTAGTACATTAAAGTGTCTGCTTCTGTGCACAGAGATTTAGTTTTCCATGCTTACATTCATGGATATTATCTCTTTTTTAGGTCAGCAAATAGGTTTTTTTTGTTTGGTTTTGTTGTCAGGCAGGTGATAATTTAATCATAAAACTCCAAAATCAACCAAAGAGAAGGATAATTACTCTTTTGAACATTACTCCTATGGTATATCAATACAATCATAGAATCATAGAATGGTAAGGTTGGAAGGGACCTCAAGGATCATCTAGTTCCAACCCCCTGCCATAGGCAGGGACACCTCCCACTAGTACAGGTTACTCAAGGCCTCATCCAATCTGGCCTTGAACACATCCAGGGAGGGAGCATCCACAACCTCCCTGGGCAACCTGTGCCAGTGCCTCACCACCCTTACTGTAAAGAACTTCCTCCTAACATCTAGTCTAAATCTCCCCTCTGCCAGTTTAAGCCCATTGCCCATTGTCCTGTCATTGCAGGACCTTGTAAATAATCCTTCCCCAGCCTTCCTGTAGTCCCCCTTCAGATACTGGAAGGCTACTATCAGGTCTACAATAATGGAAGATTTCCCAGTTGCAGTGTAATAAAAAAGGTACTCCATTTGCAAAATTACTTCTGAACTTGGGAAATAGTCTACTAGGAAATATTTGGAATAATTTGTTATTCCATATTTGTAGATATTTATAATCCAAGATATTAAGGTCACAGCTGCCATTCCTACTTTTCACTAGTGTGCTGTTAAGTTATATGAAATCAGCAGGAGTAACAACATCTTTATTGGGGTGTGTGATGGAGGGGGGGGAAAGAGCTCTGTTATCTGTGTGACCTGCTGAGTGCTGGAACAACAACATCCCTTCCATCCTATATATAATTCTTAGTCTCCTTTCTTTACCACTTTACAGAAAGCTCTCTGAGCATCCCTAGAGTGTGCCAGTTATAGGGCCAGTAATTTATGAAGGCATAGGAGTCCAGGGGCTTGGTCAAGTACCTACTGAGGGACAGGGTAAGATTTTTCCGTCTGGCTTTGATAGAAGCTCCATGGTAGAAGCTTCAGTGGTTTGTGAACAGTCCTTTGTGAATAGTCTAGCTCAAGTCCTTTGTGACTAGTTTAGTTGCAGCACATCCACAAGTCACTGATAATCCCAGTGTCAACATACACTCTTTGAAACTGGTTTCAGCATCTTCTTCAGCTGCTACTTCTACTGCAAGTAGTGGCTTGATGTATTGGGTTGCAGTTTGTAGATGATAAGAGATGCTTTATTTTGTCTCATGATGGTAGTTAATTTACTCCTGTGTACCTCTTCATTTTATGATTTTACAGATTGTTGTCTTAGATATTTATGCATTATTATGAACAACAACATGGAATCATTACTCAATATTTGATATTGTTGAGGGATTCAAACTGCCACCTAGTACTTCTAGCCTTAGAAATGTGTTCTCATTTTATCTTTAAACCAATACTAAATATTGCTTGTCTAACTGAAAAACATTTGTTTACCATTTCATTAAACCCCCCATGACTGTAGGCTAATGTAATATGTCTGTGTCAGGATATTAATACCAAACTTGTGAGCAATATTTACATGAATATTTGTGGGAGGAAATCTAACCTTCCTTTTCACCTGCAATTGTTCTTCCTAGGGAATACAGTTTCTGATAGAAAATGACCTCCTGCAGAACACAGCAGAAGACATTGCACAGTTCCTTTATAAAGGAGAAGGATTAAATAAAACAGTAATTGGAGATTACCTCGGTGAAAGGTAAAGTAAAACTACTGACGTTTTGTTCTTGGGCTTACAAAGCATACCTGTGGGTTTGGGTGGTTGCCTTACCCTTCAAAGATTGCTTGAGGGAGCTGCTCTAAGATCTATAAATGCTACAGGAGGAAGTAAAGGTGCTGCAGTATTGTGTAGAGCTTTTTTTCTGCTGTTTTACCCTTAAGTTTAACTGCTGTGCCGAATTTAATACCATAAGCTTTTGGAATATCTGAGAGTTGTATTGCAACAGGTCCGATAACCCTTGATGCTATAGCCAGTCAAGGAGTGATTTATAATCACTGATCATTGGATAGTAAAGAAATGACTTATTAAAATGGATAGTTATGGGTCAGCAATTATAAGCAGCTTTTAGTGTTGTCATTTTCCCTGCCCCTGGATTTCTCATTAAGGAACAGCTGCACTCTTACCTTCCTCAATCCTAGGACAATAAACATGCAATCATGCACATTGATACCTACTACTGCAAAACACAACAGCTTTCTTCCAGTGCTGTGCAAGCCAGGAATTGGTTTTGAAAAAGGCAGAAGAAAGAGACAAATGAAGAGTGGGTTGGAGTACACTATCTGCTTGCATGTGTTCCAATTCAGATGCTAGGGACAGAGGTTTAAAAACTGACCCATTTGGGATATGCTCCTGTAGTGATATGTTCTGGCATCTGAATTGACCTGACCTTTCAGGCCCCTCATAATCTGTTTACATCAGCAACAGTTTAGTTCGTGGTCAGCAATTTCCCCCTGCCTTTAATAGATTTAATGAAAGTTTTTACTGTACTATGTCTGTTGAAAATCTTCATTATGAAATCTCTGTACAATAGATGCAGAAATTTCAACACTTTTTCTACCACAGAGTGAAGTTGTTTCTGTTGCATATTTCTGTATTAAAAAAACCCAGTTATGTGCATGTCCATCATTTCAAAGCAAGTATAAAGCAGTCTGGTTTTGTAAGTATAAAGCAGTCCATTTTTCAGAGCTGTATTCTACTGTGCTAAGTAGTCTTCTGAACTGAAGTCTTCTGGTCTTAAGCTGCTAGTTGGCTTTTGTGACTGCCTCAGAAGCAAGCTAGTAAGTGGCTTGTGCTATGCAAATGACAGTGCATATTATAGATGAGTTTTTGCTGAGTACTGCTATCTTGTGTCAAGGCATTTGGAGTCTGAGGACTTTTCTCTTTTACATTGCTGCTCCCTCTCGGGGGCCCATCATTCTAGCTAAATATAGCTGGGGACAAGACCAAGAGAGTCAGCAAGATGGAAATAGTTGCACAATTTTCTGCCATGAAGAGTTATATTTTAAATTATTTATGTTTATGGTGTTAAGTACTTGATAAACTGAAAAAAAGAAAAGTGAATGGTAAAATGCAGCAAAGTAATACCTAAATACAGGATAAATTATATTCTATACCTTAGAGCAGCCTTCCAGTATCTGAGGGGGGGCAGCAGGAAGGCTGGGGAGGGACTACTGACAAGGTCTTGCAATGACAGGACAAGAGGCAATGGGTTTGAACTGGCAGAGGGGAGATTGAAACAGCCAGGAAGTTGTTTGCAGTGAGGGTGGTGAGACACTGGCACAGGTTGCCCAGGGAAGTTGTGGCTGCTCCCTCCGTGCAGGTGTTCAAGGCCAGGTTGGACGAGGCCTTGAGTGACCTGTGCTAGTGGGAGGTGTCCCTGCCTGTGGCAGGGGTTTGGAACTAGGCCATCCTTGAGGTCCCTTCCAACCTTTACCATTCTATAGGTAGGTGAGTGGCTTCCTAGACTTTTCATTATATTTGGCTCATGTCTTTGGACTTGTACCCAGCAGATGTATAACTATTAATCCAGCCTACATTAAAACCTAGAAGAAAAAAAATTACGGTCTAAGACTAATATTTGTTCCTAATTAATGCAACTTTACATACATATGAGTGAAAGCAATTATTTGGCTTTGAGTAACAAAGTACCCCTGTGGAGTACTCTCTTTTATTATACTATTACACCACTCTAATCCACTGCACTGAGGCAGTTGTGCAGTTGAGTTGTGCAGTACTAAATTTCCTGAGAGCTGCTTCGTTGTGCTTTGCAGAGCTGATGTGTTTTTTCTGTGAACAGTGTGGGGACATCCTGATGAGTGGTTTGTTTTAAGGTGTTTGCTCATGAGTGTTACAGCTTAGTCTGACCATGCAGTTAGTCAGTAATGCAACAGGTAATTCCTGGTGGATGCACACCTTTCTATTTTTGGGTGGAGGCTGATATGCAGCATTCTGTCTTGGTGATGTATTTTCAAGCACACCCTGAGGATTAGAAGCCTTGACACTTCTGGCATGTGAACTCAGTGTAGACCACATGTCTGCATCCACAATATTTTGTGTTCCCTGATGTTTAAATGATAGTTTTGCATTTAAATACCTTTGTATCAAACAAAAGGGTAATTTGGCTGGTGGATTACATGGCGATATAGAAGATGAGAGGAAACCTGTTAAAAAACTGCTCTGATTTAGTAAACTTTAATTGCAATGCTTTTTGGGAATGAAGTAAGAACATAGTACATATTAAGCAGCTCTTTAAAAAAAGAGCTGCTCATTTTCTTAGCTAAAAGAATTCTTATTAAAATCATAGAATGTTGTGGGTTTAAAGAGCCGACAGAGTGAAGTGCTCAGACGAATTGGAGAAAAAGACAGAATTGTATTTGGAGAGAGTGTTACAGACAGAGATTACAAAGCAGATACAGAATCCATTAGCAAACCCCCTGAATTTTCCCCCAACCCAAAAACTATCATTCCCAGTGCTCCAATCCTCCCCCCACCCCATGCCTCTGCCATCCAAGAGGCCTAAGCACAGCCTCTGCAGGCCCCAAACCAGGCCTATCCTTATAAGTTTGTCCCGATAACACAGCTCCTGCCCGCCACAAGGCTGGAGGGGGACGAAAGGAGCACGAGCTGGCCTTGCCATGAGCTTATGAAGAGACAGCAGAATTAGGGGATTGAATGACAATCTTCTAGTCCCTAGAGGATCTTTTTTTAACCTTGTAGTTCCCAACCTGGAACATAGAATCACAGAATTGTCAGGGTTGAAAGGGACCCTTTAAAGATCATTCAGTTTCCCATAGACAGGGACACTGGTTAGGTTCGGTTCAACCTAGGTCATTAGGTTAGGTTCAAGTGTGCTAGTTCTTGCTAACTTAACAGCAAAAGTGGGCCAGATAATAGTATTAAATATTAAAATGCCTCTCAAACATGTAAACTAGTTCTGATGACTTGATCTGATTAGTATAATTATTTATTGCCTTGCTTAGCCTCACAAGCAAAGCCAACAAACCTTTATAGTTCAGTTGTAATTGCCTGTCTTTGTTTTTGTCTTTCACAGAGACGAATTTAATATTAAAGTCCTTCAGGCTTTTGTTGAACTCCATGAGTTCGCTGATCTCAATCTTGTACAAGCTTTAAGGTGAGCAAATTCTTTCTGTTCTGACCTGAGGTTCCTTGATCAAGGTGCACATTCTCACGAGTGCCTGTGTTGATGTATCTGTTGGAAAGCTGGTCTACAGCTCGGTGCACTGATGTGCATTACTGTGCAAGCTAGCAGACACAGCTCTGTTTTAACCCAATTGCTTGTGTGTGTGTGCTGCCTTTCGAAGGTGAAGACCTAATTATTTCAGAGAAATACAACTCAAAGATAGCTGTAACTCTTTAGTGAGCCTGCCGTATGTGGATATTTGAAGATCTATTTTGTATCTCAGCACAGAGATAGGTAAAAAGGCAAACAAACCCTAACCTAAGAAAATCAGTGGTTTTCTTTTGTGCCACCTACCTTCTCCTTTCTTTCCACCTCAAGTTGTTCATCTGAGCAGGGAGGGGAGGAATCCAGCTGACAATAATCAGTGATAATGTTCAGTTACAAAGAGGCGAACTTGGAATCAAGTAATTTTTTCCCTACTTTTCTTAGTTTCCCACTTGTCATATGAAAGAAAATGTAATATCCCAGTATGCTTTTTTTCTTTTGCTGAGTGAACAGTTTATGATTTCTCTGGGATGCCAGCATAGTGACCCCATGAAGTCCCTCCTAGTTTTGGTTGAAATTCATAATAAATCTAACAAATGAAGTCAATTCAGACAGTTCTACCAGTTTTATTGCCACAAGTGACTCCCTCCTGACACCAGATAAATTAAAATGACTGTGTGATCTTTGTCCCTGGTGCAGTGCCTTGTGATGTGAAGTCAGAACAGCTTTGCTGTGGTTGAGTGATGTGGGGTGATAACTTGAGCTGCCTGAGGCTTGAGCTAAGGAAACCTTTTCTCTGGCTGCTGAAGCTTGTCTGGAAGGCTTCATATTCCTATCTCTCTTACCCAATTTAACATTAGGTTTGACGTTATTCTTCCTTAGCAGCTGCTACTATTAAATGTTTGTATTTTGGTAGCTTACAAAATTGATGATCTGAGTTGGAACCTTGCACAAGGTGAGTATAAGATAGTATGTAGAGCTGGCAAACTACAGATGGCCTGTGACACCTTAATATAATGTCCTAAAACAAAAACTGATAGACAGGAATATTGGCACCCAGTGTGCAGGGAATACTGAGAACTTGTTTTGCATGGCAGAGCATGTAACTTTGCTGGTTTAGGTCCTGTTTTAATTGAGATAATCCTTTTGCTAAGAAAGGAAAAGCTAAGTGGTTAAATTCATTGGAGCTTTTAAGCACCACAGTGTGCCAAAACTAAATTTGTCAAGACTTCTGTCCTGTATGCATTCCAGTGTACTTGTATGTAGAAACAGTGAGTTACAGAAGTAAGAACTATAGTCCAGTTCACGCTGCTAAACAGATCTCTTGCATGCATTACAAAGTTGCTGAGATGGCACCACGAGCCTTTCCTTTGGAGATTCTGGTATGATTCTGATAGGGTGAACTTAAACTGGGCAGGCAGCACCTCTCTAAGCCCTGATGGTTGTCTTCTTGCTGTTCCTAGTTGTAAAATGTTTTGATGAATTCAGGTAAAGATGTTAACTGTTTTGTATTCTTTGCTTCTCTCCCTCACCAGACATATTTTATCTTACTGTGTCTTGTTATGTTGTTAAGAGAAGTCTAGCTGAGTAGTGTTTATTGGTTTTTAGTAGCCAGGAAACAGAGAGAGGATTGAACTAATTGTTTCCCCATAGCATTCTCATGGCAAAAAGGGATGCATACAGAAAATTGTTTACTAGTCTGGAAAAAAAGAGAGCATCTCAGAATATGACCTGCTGTGTTCTCTTGCCTGATAGCATGCAGTGTTGCTGGCTGAATTACTGGGCTAGCCATCTGTGCATGTTGCTTTGTAAGAGCTCCTGACTTGTGTGTTGAGAGATTGAGAACATATTTCCAGGGCATTTTATACAGCCGTTGCTGACTTGGTTTCTGATTGTTAGTAATACATACCTACTCCCTGAATGCTGGAATGAGTCTCACAACTTTCCTTCCCTTCTGTAGGCAATTTCTGTGGAGCTTCAGACTCCCAGGAGAGGCTCAAAAAATTGATCGTATGATGGAAGCTTTTGCTTCACGCTATTGCCTTTGTAACCCAGGAGTCTTCCAGTCTACAGGTTAGTCACAGCAAGCAGTACACATACTTACTTTTGGATCATCTATGTTCTTCTGCAAGAAATCACAGGATCACAAGATGTTAGGGGTTGGAAGGGACCCAAAGAGATCAACCAGTCCAACCTCCCTGCCAGAGCAGGACCAGACAATCTAGCTCAGGGCACACAGGGACACATCCAGAGAGGCCTTGAAAGGCTCCAGAAAAGGGAGACTCCACAAGCTCTCTGGGCACCCTGTGCCAGTGCTCTGGGACCCTTACAGCCAAGAAGTCCCCCCTTCTGTTGAGGTGGAACCTCCTGTGCTGCAGCTTATATCCATTGCTCCTTGTCCTATCACAGAGAGCAAGTGAGCAGAACCTGCCCCTCCCCACCACCCCACCCCCCAGCCCTTAGATATTTATAAACATTGATTAAATCCCCTCCCAGTCTTTCTGTTCTCCAGACTAGGCAGCCCCAGGTCCCTCAGCCTCTCCTCACCAGGCAGTGCTCCAGTCCCCTCATCATCCTCATAGCCCTCTGCTGGACTCACTCCAACAGATCCCTGTCCATCTTCAACTGGAGAGCCCAAACCTGAAGGCAGTACTCAAGATGAGGTCTCACCAGGGCAGAGTAGAGGGGGAGGAGAACCTCCCTTGATCTGCTGGACACACTCTTCCCAATACACCCCAGGATCCCATTGGCCTAATTACCAGTTTGGAAGTTCAGGATAAAAGAATAGGTGAAATAAGAAACCTGCATACTGATTCTACAGGCACAACACCAATACTTCTCCAAATCTCGTTTCAGACACATGCTATGTGCTTTCCTTTGCCATCATTATGTTAAACACCAGCCTGCACAACCACAACGTAAGAGATAAACCAACAGTAGAGAGATTCATTTCCATGAATCGTGGAATTAACGAAGGTGGAGACCTTCCAGAAGAATTACTACGGGTAAGTCAGACTGGATGAGCCAAGACATTGCTTTCTGGTTTTAGTAGGGAACTTGATGCATGTGCAACATTTCTCAGGCAAATTTTTTTGGGAAAAGTAAGAAAAACATTTTCTAGCCTGCTGAAAGAGTGGGTTTTGATATTCACAGCTTTTTTGAACTAGTTCTCCCTTTATTCAACCCTTTGAGGAGAGGAGATTCCAGAGAAAGCACTTTCTGTATCAGCCAGAGAAAGGAAGGAAAAACAGAAAGTAAAAATCATTGCTTTGTTTTACTGCCTCTTTCTTCTTCCCATCTGTCTCGTGGAGCTCTCCCTTGTCCCTTGAGATACAGTGAAAATACATCTGCGGCAGTCTAAACCGTTCTCTGCAAACTCAGATTCCCTGCACGACTTGTGCTAAGTGTGACCTGAAGCTGAAACCTTTGGCATACTGAAGCTCATTTAAAGCCTTTGCTAGGGCTTTTTATAAAATCTCTAACAGAAATGCATGTTTAGAGATGAAGTGGTTTAAAATCAAGCTCAATCAAAACAGGAAACAAAAGATTGAGGAGGAATGGTTCAGTAGATTACAGACAATGTTGCCTGTGCTTTTTATACAGATAGTCTGGGAAGCAGTAAGGTGTGATGGTTGTCTTTTCTGTTAGCCATTTATTAGTAAAGTATTTTTCCTCTCTTTGTTCTTCTAGGATTTATATTATATTTATTAATAAGGTCTTTTTCCTCTCTATTCTTCTAGGATTTATATTGTATTTATTAATAAGGTCTTTTCCCTTTCTTTATTCTTCTAGTATTTATATTATATTTATTAATAAGGTCGTTCCCCTCTCTCTATTCTTCTAGAATTTATATGATATTTATTAATAAGGTCTTTTCCCTCTCTTTATTCTTCTAGTATTTATATTGTATTTATTAATAAGGTCGTTCCCCTCTCTCTATTCTTCTAGAATTTATATAATATTTATTAATAAGGTCTTTTCCCTCTCATTATTCTTTTAGCATTTATATTATATTTATTAATACGGTTTTCTCCCCCTCTCATTATTCTTCTAGAATTTATATGATATTCATTAATTAAGGTATTTTTCCTCTCTTTATTATTCTAAAATTTACATAGTTATTAATAAGTTCTTTTAATATTTATTCTTCTAGAAGTTATATATTTATTAATAAGTTTTTTCCATCTTTACTCTTCTAGAATTTATATGATATTTTATTAATAAGATCTTTCCCCTCTTTATTATTCTAGAATTTATATGATATATATTAATAAGGTTTTCCCCCTCTTTATTCTTCTAGAATGTATATGATATTTCTTAATAAGGTCTTTTCCCTCTCTCTCTTTTTCTAGAATGTGTATGATAATTGTTAATGAGGTGTTTTTGCCCTGTGTATTCTTGTAGAATTTATATGAAAGCATCAAGAACGAGCCATTTAAAATTCCAGAGGACGATGGGAACGATCTAACGCACACATTTTTCAACCCAGATAGAGAAGGTTGGCTGCTGAAATTAGGTTAGTTCCAAAGGCAGCTCTGCTGGCCTGTGTTTGTTCATTGTTAGCATGTTGGCTCCTCCTGTGTCTCTGCTTTCTTGTGAAGGTAACAGAATTGATTTTTGTAATTTGTGTTTAAAAACGTTTGAGCCAAAGCAAGTAACTCCTTTAGATCTGGAGGTGGTTACTTCTGTTTTGTTTTGTTTCTTTTTTTTTTTTTTCCTTTACATATCCAAATTATCATTGGGAGTTTTTATTTCTGATATGAGAAATAAAACCTCAGTGAGAAAAAGGAAGCATTGTGTGTTATTTACCGCCTGCTGTGACTGATAAATAACAACTAAGTCTCCATACAGCCATTGCAGAAAACAGAGAGATTTCAACTCAGTTTTCTGTGTACTAAAGAAAAAA
>VWZE01021236.1:149591-163660 GCA_013396675.1 Eubucco bourcierii | reverse complement strand
AAAAAAAAAAAAATTTCTCTTCAAAGAGTTATTTTTGTATGTCTTCATTTTTCCATATTATTTGTGAGTTTCTCTTGGTTTGGTTTTGGCTATGATTTTTTAATGAGTGGTTTAAATGTGCCTTCTTGTTTTCCTTATGGCCTATGACCTATCACCTTTCTGTTCTGTGACTGGCTGTCTCTGCTTATTCTGCATTAGGAGGTACGTATCTGATTGCTTTCCAGTCCCCTCTTCTTCAGTTGCTCATTCTTTTATTTTCTTCCTCCTTCCTCCTGTTTTGGTTTTGGTTTCTTTTTTTTTTCTTTTTCTTTCTTTTTTTTTTTTTAAAGAATCAAATTTATTGTAGCATTTTTCTTTTTCACTCAGTGTCACTAACAGTATCATCAGTGGTACTCTGACAGGCTGGCATGTCAGTGTCTAGCTCACATGCAAGTGTGTTCTGCAAAAGAAGAAAGTGTTTACATGTAAAGCAGAAAAATAAAGATGACTCTTCCAAGATACTTTCCTTGCTCATTGAACAACATCACAAGAGAGAGGAAACATTGCTAATGAGAGAAAACAACATGTCTTATAATGAGGTTCCAGAGTGATTTTTATTACTTGTGTATCAATTACATTAATTACTGAAAAAATCAATTACATGTGATCTATGCATTTATAGGAACTGTTTTTTTCCTGCTTAGGTTCCATTGTAAATAATATATTTAGCTAACTTAACAGAATCTTAAATGAGCACCAGATTTAGAGTTGTGGAAACATCTGGTTATCTCCTGGCACTGCAGGGTGATGTCCTTGTTTACAGATTCTTCTGTAGGATTCACTTTTTCACTTGGGTTTAGGGATTTTTTTTTTTTCCCCCTGTATGAGAATTTTACTTTAACATTTGTTTTTCAGAGAAGTAAGCCTCTTGTATGTAAAACACTACACACTCAATTAGAACCAGGTGGTAGCCATTTTACTCTGTAACTGCTTGTCAGACTAGAAGGAACTTTGCCCTTGGAGAGTGGTGACTAAAGTATGCAAAGGAATGTGTACTGCAGGGTGCATATAGGGGTGAGTGTGAAGGTAGAGCCTGGCATGGTCCCAGTCTACTGACTGCTGAAGAAAGGTGACTGAAAGTCAGTGAGAGCTGTCAGGTACTTCTGCACAATCTATCCCTAGCCCTGGCCCCAAGTCAGCGCATCCAGCTTTTCCTGCTGTGTGCTGCAGATGAGAGTGCACAGCAGCCCCAGCAGCAAAGGCCTGTGTGCAGTGGGAGGGTGTTCCACGCAGCACTCCCACAGCCTGACCTGACTTGGGTGAGGAAATGCAACATGTCCGGAAGCCTCCAGTGAATCAGCCTGGAAGTGCCTGGAGATGAGCTTCTGTGAGGGACTGCAGGGCTGTGGGCAGGTACAGACTGGTTCAGACGAATACAATGTGGCAGTCTGGCAGTTGAGATGCATTGACCAGAAATAAACCTGGAATTTTTTTTGTTGTTGTTGTTGTCTTGCTGCCTTTCCTTTCCCTTGAGTTGCCTGTTTGCTAGGAGGCTTGAGCAGTATTTTGAGAGTGCTGTCTCAGCCAATGTGACTTGCATTTTTATAGCCCTATCTGTTGGGAAACAGTTCTTGAGAAATGGGTAGGGCTTCCTCCACTTCTGGAAGATACTGGTATTGAAAGCTTCTGTGGTGTTGAAATGCTAAGAAAACGCTCATGCAGGAGAAGTCAAGTGCTCAGTTCTGATAATATTAAAAGGTGAGATAGCAAAGTTTCTATAAAACTATAAATCTGACAAAGACAACTCAGGGGAGTGTGTCAGGACAGTATTTTGTGTCTGATACTTCTTAGAGTCTTCCCAGTTAGCTGCTTCTGCCCCTCTTTTTAGTATTCCAGCTCAACCTGTTGATTATTCTCTAGGCAGGAGATGGGTGTCCTGATCCTTTGATACACTGTAAAATTCATCTGTCCTAAAGAGCACCCTAGTGCTCCAGCCTGGCTTTGGGTTTCAGAAAACTGGCATGGTGCAATGTGCTTTTGGAGAGTTTGCAGCTCTGAGTTGTTCAGAGGTGACTTTGTGTTAATTCTGAGTGTCAAACTTGGCAGCCAGACTGCAATTCTGGTTTTATCTATCTGGTCTCAGCTGGTGCTTTTATGTAGACCTCTTTGTCTTTGGTAAACCTAAATTGTCATTCAATTCTAGGTCGTTTGAAGCCATAATGAAAAGTCATCATTACACCCTAGTGAAAATGAATGCTACAAGTGAAAAACTGCAAGCTGCTGAGTGCTTATGAATCCTCACTCAGAGCAACTTGAACAGTACCAGCTTTTAGATTTTTCTGCTTCATAATTGTTAGTGATGTTGGTACCATGCTATTTCTGCCATCCCCTTGAAGTTGTTTTCATACTGCTGCCTTGTGCTCTCTGAGAGCCCTAATGTCCATGTTAGTCACTTCACCCAGGGAGGCCTTTCTTTGCCTGAAACAACTTCTCTTGGCAAATAGCTTGGGCTGCACAATGCTGTCTTGAAGTTAGAGGGAAACCAGGATGTTTGCTCTCCACTTTGGTGAAATACTGATTCAAGCCAGACACATGATCATACTAGTTTTATCCTTGCCAGTCAGGCTGTTACTGAAAGCTTGGGGATCATCCAAGAGCTTTGTACCTGTCCCACTGGTGGCACTCTTTACAGCACATCTGCCCTTCAGAAAATGATGTTCCACTTCTCCCAAGCCAGGATGAGAATTGCAGTGGTTGATCAGGAAACTGGTGGCTTCCTACAGCTGCCTGCCTTTCATGGTAACTAAAGCTCTTCTAGTCTGTAGCAGTTCATGTTGTGATTGAGGGGAAACTTGTTTAAAGAAACTTTAGCTTCAATCCAGTCGTCTGTGTAACTGCAATTCCTGAGCCTGCTCTGCTGGGTAGTGTCTAAATGAATGGAGAAGAACTCACCACATTCTTGATGTCTGCATCTCTTTCCCCTCTAAATCTCCACAGGAATGTGCTGAAGATGTGGGCAGAATTTTCTAGCTGCAGTCACATTCCCACCTTAAGACTAAAGACCTTTTTTTTAATGTAAATTGGTGTTTCCCAAGTAATTGGCTGTTGGTTTTCCCTTTAGTACAAGGTGGTTTGTTTTACCTTCTTGTCTACTTCTTTGTGCTTTGCCCAGAATTGAAAGAAATAATCTTATGTTTGGTTACATAGGTGAAGAGGGCTTCTGTTCCTCTTTCTTTGTATTTTGCCTTGTTGTGACCTTGCCTGGCAGTTCCCTTACACTTCCATCTGCAAGGCATTGTGCTTCTTTTGTTTGTGAAGTCTTTGCATTGTATTAAGTTAAATCTTTCACAAGTACATCATTAGCATCTCTCCATTGCTCTAAGTGCTTATGGATTCATACTTTGATTTTCTTGATCCTCTTCTGCTAACTGAATTCCTTCCAGTTTTAATCTTTGAAAGTCTGGGAGCTGGAATGATACAGTGTATGATACTAACCCCTTAGTTGTTCTTTTGTGAGCCTACAGCAATTTTGGTGGGGGAAAACAATGTTTTATTATCATGAGTTCTCAGCCATTAATCTTGCATACAGTGTTTACTGGCCACAAAGCCTTATCAACCAGCTTCTTGAGTCTTAGCCCACTGTAAAATCATATCAATTGCATGTTAGATAGTGACCCTGCAGATGTGATGAGTACAGATAAGAAAACCTTTCAAAGCCTTATTAGAGTTTGTGCTGTTGTCAGCTGTGACTAAGTAATGGGGTGGGGAGACAGAGACTTAGATGTTAGAATAGTTGCCAAAAAAATTCAACCTTGCTGCCTTTTTTCTCTGGAAGAGCAACTCATATCTTGGTGGAGCAGGAGCTTGGGGTCTCTTTCTGTGGCTCACCTGAGTGGTATAACCTGGTTTAGGTAGAAGGGAGCAGTAATGGGAATGTTGTTAGAAAAGCTTCATCTTCTTTCTGGATTCTGCATCAATGTCCTGGAGCTGGGAAATGTTTCATGAGAAAAACTTCATCAAAGCTGCAGCTCGATGCCAGGTCTCAAGTCTGAGAATGTGGCTTTCTAAAGAGAGAGGGGATGCCAGGAAAAACTCCAACTGCCTTTACTGATTGGCACTTTGTGTTATTGTAGGCGTGTGGTTTAAGTCCACTTCTGCCCTAAATCACGAACAGGCCTCCTTTTAACTGCATATAGTTATTACCTGATGATTTCTAATTGTTTTTATATGACATCACTGTTCCAGAAACACTTTTATTCAGTGTGAGCTGCCTCTAATAGTAACCTCTTTGCCCATTTATTTCATCCTCTCTCTTGCTGAACTGGTTCTCTACTAGAACTCCATGAGATTTGATGCTAGCTGATGTTGCCTGTTAGCCTGAAAAAGCTGGTGATGTTTTTGTGCTGTTAAATGCTGCTAACCCTAGAAAGCAGGATTGCTCTGGCTTTAGAGCCACATTAACAGGAAGTTTTATGAAAAGATGTCATGTTATGGGGGTAGCAAGGACTGCCCTGGCAGTCATCCTGACTCGCTGATGCTTATTCATTGGTCTGGAAGTGATTCATGCTGAAGTTAGTCAGCTTTACATTCCTAGCCCAAACACTTCCTGCTACTTGAACCAGCTCTCAGTCAAGGTGATGGGAATTTTTCTAGCCATGATGTGCCAGTTTGACTGTTTCTGCAGTGCTTTATTTAAGGATCTGTCGCAGTGGTTACGCTAAAATGCCACCAGTTCTTCCCTCACTGTCTGCAGTTCACTCAACCATTCATTGTGTCACGGCTTCTACATCTTGCACTATTTTGCCTTCTCTTATTTCACCACACCTGCTTGCAAAGTAAATTTTTCTGAAGATACATGTGCGTGTAGTGGAAACAAAGTTTGCTGAGTACCTTGAATATCACAATGTGTTAGCACTGGGCTGCTGTGCAGGTCATGAAACCAAGCAAAAAGGAAGATACAGCATACTTGGTCTGCAGTGCAACCACGTAGTAGGCAGGTACCAAATTTCATGGTATTCCTGGAATTGTTCATGCCTGTGATTTGGATTTCTGTATTAAACAGCCCCCAGAGCTCTCTCAAGCAGAACAAAAAGATTTTTAAAAACTATACTCCTGTCATACATTTAATTGTATTACTTGGATGAAATTGGGCATGGTGTGTGTTACCAGCGCTACTCGTTATGCGTGGGTGTTCAAGAGGAAGATGGACTGTTTTGAAATGTTGGGTTAATGAGATTAAATCACTGCTGAATGGATGATGCACAGGTGGTGACAGAATCCTGAAATCAGATAACTATGGTGGAACTAAGCCTGTGTATGAATACCAAGTGAATGCTTTATCTACGGTTTCCCTTTGCTGGAAGTTAGTTTCTTGACTCATCTGACTGTGGAATGGTAGATGGGTTCTGAAGTAGCCAAGAGCAGAAAAGCAGCCGAAAGGATTGAGACAATACATGTTCCTAAGAGGAACTGTTCCCTACAGCCTGACTTGGGCAGGTGTAGGAAAGCTCTGTGGTTGCTGTTGTCTAAACTGTTAATGCAGGGACAGTTGGCATTTTGGGAGCAGTAGCTGTTTCTTCTGCCAGGTGTACTCAGTGGTCTGTTAACCCACAGAGAGAACACACTGAAAAACACTGAATGGTGGAAAGCAACCTGGTGCATTTTAGCATATGATTTCCTCCTTACTGCTGACGTGTCCTGTTTGTTCTCTTCTTCATAAGCATCTTATGCACTTGATGTTAAACCTGAAAGGAGAGAGGAGGGGTTCTTGATCTCATGTATGCTCACAAGTGGAGTGAAGGGAAGGTGATAAATGCCCTTGGTCTGATTGACAAGACCTTTCTCTCGTACAAGACAGGCTGTGGGGAAGGGTGACCCTCTCCCTGGAACCCATTTACAAGTCTTGCCTTAGCAACACTGTTTCTGAGGGCTGTATTGTATTGGTATTTTTGATGCAAGCAATAGCTGTGATGGACTGGACAGAGGGAGAAGTTCTGACTGCTAAAACATTGCATTCATCCTCTGAAAGAGAGGGGATGTTTGCGACTTGAGGGCACACAGGTCTTGTGGCTGGGCACCATAGTTAATGCTGTCTCAGGAGTCTGATCTTAGTACAGAGATACAGTAACATGTTCCTTTACCCTCAGCTCACCTGTGCCTGATCCATTTACAATTAAGCCACATTTTGAAAAACAAGCACAACTGAGGTTGCTTTCTCCTTGTTGTTGAAGCCTTGACAGCAGCACACATTTGATTCAGCCATGCCTTTTGATTGTAGGGGGAAGAGTGAAAACATGGAAGCGGAGATGGTTTATTCTGACTGATAACTGCCTCTATTACTTTGAATACACAACAGTGAGTATATGTTACAGTGACCTATGTTTGTAGTCAAGATATTTAAGTGGCTAATAATGTGGCATTTTTGTATTTTTTTTTTTTAGGACAAAGAACCTAGAGGAATTATTCCATTAGAAAACCTAAGCATAAGAGAAGTTGAAGATCCCAGGAAACCAGTAAGATGTGTTAAGAATACATTTTTTTTAAAAGTGGAGATCAATAAACCATCTGGAACTCAGACGTAGTGTTAAATGAAGATGTTTGTTAGTTTGGGTTTGGGTTTTGTTTGGGTTTTTTGTTGGTTTTTAAAAAAATTTCTTTCTTTGTCTCTACCCTCCAGAACTGTTTTGAACTCTATAACCCCAGTCATAAAGGTCAAGTGATTAAAGCATGTAAAACCGAAGCTGATGGTAGAGTGGTGGAGGGCAACCATGTAGTGTATAGAATATCTGCTCCTACCCCAGAGGAAAAGGAAGAGTGGATTAAATCCATCAAGTGAGTTGAAATTCTTAAATGTCTTTCAGAAATGCAGTGTAAGCTCAGAAAGCTTGTATTCTGACTTGCTTGAGGAATTCTGACATGGCAAAGTCCTCTAGAATTAGTGACGAGCTACGTGATGTTGGGAGATCAAGACCAAGTCTCCTGTTACTGTCTGGTGCTGAGGAAATAGTGCTTCTAACTCTGATGAGGAAAATGTGGAAACTTTTTTTTTTTAAGTGTTTTTTTTTTTCCAAAGCAAATGAAAAGCTATGTCTGAGTCATCTTTAACCCTTCTTTCGTTAGATTCTTTCTTCACCAAACTTTCAGTGGCATGTATTTTAAGAATATTTACAGTGCAGCTTTAAGCTTTCACAGTTTTAATTCGTCTTGGAAGCTTTATAAAGCAGACTCACACTTAAAGAATGATCAAGGTGAAAGTATGAGCTCTTCTTAGCAAGCCTCAGCTGCATGATTTCTTTTTTCTAAAGAAGTACCAGTAATGCCTAGAGGTCAGCCATCCATTATTTTAAAGTTATCCACAGAGAAGTGAGAACAGAATAGTTACAGGTTCCAGATCAGCTATTTGTTAACCAAACTGATGATTCCTTTTGTGTCTTCTAGAGCGAGCATCAGCAGGGATCCCTTTTATGACATGCTGGCAACAAGGAAACGAAGAATTGCAAATAAGAAATAGAAGGTGATCAGCAACTTGCATACCTGCCTCAACCTAGAAATGAGCAGTTGAGTGATAGGGTAAAAATGGGACAAACTGAATGAAGACAATAAATGTAAATTTTTTATATAGATAGATATATTTACACTTTGATAAAAAAACTGGGCAAAACCTTTCAGGGTAAGTAGGTATTGGCATATAATTTGAAGTGAGCATCAAATGCCAGAGATGATTCTGTTGGAACTTAATTCCAGTGAAAATATGGAAGCCTTGTTTTTACTTACATCAGTTACAGCTCCCGTTTACATGGGTTGGGAGGGAAGGAATTCGAGGCTAACAGTAAAATGCCCTATGCCTGTTATTTGAGTGCATTTTCCACAAAAGGAGGAGTGATTATAAAGCTTTCATCTCTCACTAAAATGCAGCACCAGAAGTGGAGCACAGTGTGGTTTAGCACTTAATTTTTCTGTAGGCAGAAAAGTCACCATCTCAGTGTCAGCTTTCCAGTCTCGTGTGTTTCGCAGTACACCAACAGCTGAGTGCGCCTTTTAGGTTGGATTTGTTCCCCTACCTTTATGGAAACAGCTTTTTATTCTTCAGAAAAGCAACTCAATTGCAGCAGGCTGGCAGCTGCATAGTTAAGTAGTAGTGCCAAAGAGTTTGGTTGACATGTGTTGAAATATATTTTCAGATGCCAGCAGCAAAGGTTTGAGTCTGTGACATGACAGTCTGAGTACAGACGTGGTTTGAGGTTTGCCAGTAAGCTAAAACTCACTGCTGCCTACTCATACACTCAGAATAAGCAGTAAGAGTGAATGAATGATTTAGCCTGCTTTTTATGTAGTAACATCCTTCTTAAGCTTCAGATATGTTGTATTCTAATTAACACTAAGTTACTAATAGAGGAGTAAGAAGACAGGGCTTGCATGAGTTTAGGCTTTGCATGTGAAAACACCCCTAAATATTGACAGATGCGTTTGATCTTTCTAGAGGGAAAACCCAGGAAGGTGAAACTGTTCTGTGAGATGCAGCCCTAGATGATTTAAGCAAGCAGTGTTTTGTTGTTTTGCTTGGTAACAGATTTTGGACATTCAGTATTCAATGTTTTATTGCATTCTTCAAAGGCAATCTTTCCGATCTCTTGCTTCAGCAGTTGAAAAATGAACAGACATCTTTGTTTTTACTTAAAAGCCAAAATCTTGCACATCAATTACTTAGACCAACTAAACTCACCCACAAGAACATGGCTTTGTTTTGGGTTTTTTCTAATTCACAGCAGGTCTGTTGCAGCAAGAAAACTGTTATTGCAGGGTTTTCCTACACTGCTTTTCTATTGATAGTGCACAGACCATTCATAAGGTAAAGGCCCTGATTCCACAGTGGGGACAAAAATTGGTTTGTTTGGGCCCTGCTGCTTCTGTTGGTACCCAGGTTTTCCACAAACTTGTTGAATCTGAGCCGTACCAACTGTGCCAGTGAAGACCCAGTTGGAGACCAAATATTTTGTCCAAGTAGTTTTGCTTGCTGGAGTTAGAGAAGTGTGTCTGGAGGTGTGCTGCGCTAGCAAACCCACAAACTTAGTGAGTTGGTCTGCTTCAAATCTCCCTGTAACTGTAAGGGAGAGCCTGTTTCATTGTTCCTGTCTTGCTCATTTGCCTTGTTTTGCATGGAGTGTCAGCCTGACGATGTTTTGATTTATTGCATGTTTGCAAAAAGAGGCTGAGAGGAAAAGTAGTAAACTTTTTTACACCTTAGGTTTTCACCAGAGTGCATTAAATTGCAGTCTGCTTGGCTGAATGTTCAAATCCAAGTACTTCCAAGGGAGTAAAACCCAACCGAAGGAAGTAGAATCCTTGATTTAAGTATCAGCATAAGGACATCTTTGCTTAGTGGAACACATTTAAACTCTTTGTAGAAACAAATTAAATGGTATGTCCTGTGTTGGCAAAGCAGCAGGATCACAGAGCTGCTAACATCACTTGCTTTGAGGCTTCTGTTCCACAACTTCAAGTGCTGTTTGCAAATGATACCTACGTCACGTTTAGCTTTGGATGAACTGTAATGCAAATAGCGATAAGCCAGAACCCAGTGGTACTAAAGAGGGTAAAGGGGAAGTGCAGCAAATCAAGAGTGTCTGGAGAAACAGGAGATTACTAAAGCATTAATAAGCCATAAAGCACTTTTGTATTGAATGTTCTGAAAGATCACCTTCAAGAAAGTCTTATTTATTTAACCAGGTGAGGGTGTCAGCCTATAAGCATGAAGGAAATGCCTTGAGAGAGTTCATTGCTGTATTTAGTTTGAAGTTCTTGTATCCAGCAGGAATAACTATTTAGAGTAACATGTAACTAAGGATATGATAGCAGGAAATATATTATTTCTTAGCATTAAAATGCAACATCTTAAACAGCTCTTTGTGGTGCTCAATCAATTACCAAAGCTAATGGAATAGCATTCTCGTGTGTGATAATATTTGATTTCAGATGTGCTTTGTAACAGTATTAGCAGGGAGCGAAACCGGCCCAAAATTTCCACTGGCCACGAGGCCAGTAAAACAAAGTGGCTTGTGAAAATTTTGGCCAAATCAGGTACTATTCATGAGGGTGAAGAAAAATCTCTCAGCCTTTCCCTTTTTTATTGGACTCTGAGTCCAGGGGCGGCTACCTAAGACCAGCCGCTCGGTGGCCTAAAGCAGTGTCTGTTAAGGTTTGGCCATGCTGAGGTAAAGTCCTCTTGAGGACAAAAGGCTTTTCCCTTCCTGTTGCACTGAAACTTGCTCAGTTCTTTGTCCTTTACAACTGCAGGGGCCAGGCAGGAGCTGCTGTTGCTGCTGCCACGAGGATGGCTTCACTCAGCATCTTAAATCATTGGTCCCTAACAGCAGCCTATGTTACCAGTGCCAGCTGGGCTGAGAACTGCAGGTAAAGCTTAAGCTCAGCTGGACTGACTTAAATTTTGCAATGTTCTAACAAAAATAAGCTCTGCATCACTCAACATTTTGAACTGTTTTAAACTGGTACAAAACTGAACCTTTGTAAACTGAGCAGCATTTATAATGCTTCACATATAAAACCAATGCATATTTTTAAGATGTATTACGTATCTCTGTAGATATGCTTGCTGGAAAAGCTGCGTCTGTGTGGCTGCCTGCTACGAACTCAGACTTGTGGCTTCCCAGTTTCATTTCTCTATTTTCTTGGAAAATGTTTCTAGCTAGAGTTTAAATATAAAATGTAAATACTGTACAGCTCTGTATTGAGAGAGGTATTCCTTGATGTACACAAGTGATTTGCATGACAAATACTGTATCAATCATTGTTAAAAATGTGATGTTCTGTGTAAATCCACTGCAATATTAATGTTTTCATTTACTGTTAAGACCTGTTGCTTAAAGGTGGAGATTTTTTTTTTTTTTCCCCCCAAAAATAAAGTGTGAAACTATACCCCTGTACAGCATCTCACTTACCAGGAACTCACAGGGCTGTGGTGCTTTGGCTCTGGTTAGGTTAGATGCCCACCACAGCCGCTCTATTGCTCCTCTTCCTGGATGGATAGGGGAGGGGGAAAGTGTAACCAAAGGCCTGTGAGCCGGGAGAGAAGTGGTTTAATAGGATGAAGAGCAAAAGCCAAGGCCCTGCATGAAAGCAGGAGCAAAGAAAGATGTTACTCTCTACTTCCCAGCAGCAGTGTTGGGTCACTCCTGGGAAGCAGGGCTCCAGTACATGCAGCGGACAGATGCCATCAACCAGCATCCCCACGCTGCCTTCTTTCACTTAGCTTTTGTATCTGAGCTGTCACAGGGCAGGGAGCAGCTCTTTGGCCAGTTTGGGTCAGTTGGCCTGGCTGCCTGTCTTGCTCATCCCTCAGCCTACTGTTCAGGGGGGAAAATGCTGGAAAAGCAGAGCCTTGGTGCTTGCCTCAGCAGTAGCCAAAGCACTGGTGTGGTATAAACAGCTGCCTACAGCTTTGCAAAACACAGCACTAGAAAGCTGCTGTGGGGAGTATTAACTCCATCTCAGCCAAGCCCAGTAGAGGGGGGCAATTGCTGATTCTTTTGGTTTTTTGAGATGAAGGTTCACTTTCACTTCATGTGTTGCAGCTGCTCTTGTTCCCTGCCTTTGGGCACACGGATTTCAATTACCAGGTTTAAATTTTCAGAGGAAAACCTATGAAAGTGCAGAATAGATGGTGTCAGCAAATAGGCTTCAATGAGTGCTCGTCTACAAAGAGCTGGTTTCCTTTGAGAGTCAGCCTAAGTTAAGGAAGTAGTTTGTCTGTTCCCTTTCATCAGCATCAGTCAAATGTAAGGGAGATGCAGGGGGAGGGGAAATCTCATCTCTGCTCAAGTGGATTAATTAGACCTCCCCCTGTGAGAAGCAGCTCATGCCACTGTAGTCGCCCAGTCTACTGCTCCATAGCTTTGAACCGGTCATAAGCTGCCCTCCCTCTCTTGAACTGCTTATTAGCTACTTCAGGCACTTGTTACTTCTGGAGCTCACCATTGACACTCTTCTTGTCCACTGACACCGGAGTTACTCATCAGACAATAGACAAGACAGCAAAATCTTGGAGCTGCAGGACAAACAAGGAAAAAAAAAGGCAGATACAGGACAGGTATGTGTTTTCTTTCTCATGTTACTTTATGTAACTTCACATAACTGTTGCCATAGGAACATATGCAGGGTACACTTCTGGTTTGGCTGTATGGTGTTCTCCATGTACCANCCCCTTTTTTTTTTCCCTTAGTGTCCCACACCATTAAAAGCTACTGTTGAACTTCCAACTTTTGGAAGCTTTCAACTTCAAAGGAGAAAGCCTTCTGCCTTCTTGGCTAGGCAGCTGAAGTCCCAAGTTACTTCTCTGGGTCACAGCAACAGCATCTTCTCACCTACCACTGAAAGGAAGAGCTGCTCTGGGGAGCAACAAACACAGCGAGCTTGTCCAGTCACAGGGCATATTGCATGGGAAAGAACTCAAGTAAAACTCAAGTAAAAATCCATTTTAACTTTTTCACTGTATTTATATACTATATAAATTGTACATGCTATATATTTACAGTGGGGCAAGTGCTTTTTTTTTTTTTTTTTTTTTAAATCTTTTAAAAAAACAAAGATCAAACTTTAGACATCTCTGAACAACACAGCTTGTATAAACCAGACAGATTATTCAGATGAACTGTATTTAATACAGGTTCCCCACTCATCTCCTGATGCAGGACCAGTGAATAATAAGTGCATCACAGTTTGATAGCATTTAATAATAAAAATAAAAATCACAGTATGAATTTGTCTGTAACTAGACACTTTAAAGAGACAAACCAGACAACTGAGACTTCAGACAAGTGACAGTATATTAAGAAAATGTAATAAAAACGTATGGAAGAGTATACAAATAGTCTTGAGATACATTCAGAACTGCATATTCCTTGTTTCGCAATGCTGAAAATCGGAAGATTTTCTTCAGATCTTGAATACAGCTCAACTGTAAAGAAGTTTCTAGTGTCAGACATCACAGGAAGAAAATAAAATGAAGCTCTTGCAAAACTCTACTTATTTGAGAGCTTGTGAAATTTTAAATAAGTCTTTAAATTAAATATACAGACTGTCAGTTGCAATTTCTGTAATTCCTGGTCGCTCTTGCACCAGATGTCTAACTTGGGAGTAACATTACATGAATAACATAAAGTCAACCTGAGTCTGTAATTAAGCAGCATTTGAGATGGTCTATTCCAGGGCATTATCTCACATCTGTGAGACACTGATGTGGTCATTTACAATGTTCAGCAGTTGTAAAAAGTTTCCACCCTTTTGGATTAGAAGTCTGTTTTTTAAAAAAGAAAGTCTCAAGTTCAAAACTTAAAAAAAAGTTCTTTCATGGTAAAATTCTGTACAGAAATGACAAGCACCACTTATGACTCGGGTTCTGTGTTGATGGTAATTCATTTGATAATAAACGTTTTAAGTTTCGAGGGTCAGTATTGGTCATGTTGGGCTTGATGGGAAAGGGAGGTGTCCAGCGGGAAGGAGCTGTCGCGGCCCGGGAGGAAGGGGAGGTGTCCGGGGGGAAGGGGAGGTGTCACGGCACCGCGGGAAAGGGAGCGGTCGCGCCCCACGGCACAGAAAGCGAGGGGCCGGGCCCCACGGCTAACAGAAGTGCCAGGGCCCACGGCAAAGAAAGAGGGGTGCCGGGGCCCACAGCTAACAGAAATGCTGGGGCCCACAGCTATGAAAGAGAGGTGCCGGGGCCCACGGCAAAGAAAGAGAGGTGCCGGGGCCCACGGCAAAGAAAGAGAGGTACCGGGGCCCACGGCAAAGAAAGAGAGGTGCTAGGGCCCACGGCTAACAGAGGCGCTGGGGCCCACGGCAAAGACAGAGGGGTGCCGGGGCCCACAGCTAACAGAAATGCTGGGGTCCACAGCTATGAAAGAGAGGTGCCGGTGCCCATGGCAAAGAAAGAGAGGTACCGGGGCCCACAGCAAAGAAAGAGAGGTGCTAGGGCCCACGGCTAACAGAGGCGCTGGGGCCCACAGCTATGAAAGAGAGGTGCTGGGGCCCACGGCAAAGAAAGAGAGGTACCGGGGCCCACGGCAAAGAAAGAGAGG
>VWZE01021236.1:134087-149553 GCA_013396675.1 Eubucco bourcierii | reverse complement strand
GGGCCCACGGCTAACAGAGGCGCTGGGGCCCACGGCAAAGAAAGAGAGGTGCCGGGGCCCACGGCAAAGAAAGAGAGGTGCCGGGGCCCACGGCAAAGAAAGAGGGGTGCAGGGGCCCAGGGCAAAGAAAGAGGGGTGCCGGAGCCCACAGCTAACAGAGGTGCTGGGGCCCAGGGCAAAGAAAGAGGGGTGCCGGGGCCCAGGGCAAAGAAAGAGGGGTGCCGGGGCCCACAGCTATGAAAGAAGGGTGCCGGGGCCCACGGCTAAGAAAGAGAGGTGCCAGGGCCCACGGCTAAGAAAGAGAGGTGCCAGGGCCCACAGCTATGAAAGAGGGGTGCCAGGGCCCACGGCTATGAAAGAGGGGTGCCAGGGCCCACGGCTATGAAAGAGGGGTGCCGGGGCCAAGGGAGCTGTTGGGGCCCACGGGTAAGGGAGGTATCGGGGCCCACGGGTAAGGGGAGCTGTCGGGGCCAACGGGTAAGGGGAGCTGTCGGGGCCAACGGGTAAGGGGAGCTGTCGGGGCCAATGGTTGGTTTAGCTGGAGTAGTGAAGGCTTCCATCAGTAAGCTCTGCATCTGAAAGACAAAAGGAAGCAAGGTCACTCCCTGTCCTGACAACTCAAGGTAAAGCCAAGTCTCAGTGGTTTGGAGCCTTCTTTCAGAAACCAGCTTGCACATAGCTCCACCTGCCCTGTCACTAGGGGATCTAAGTGACTCAGGAAGCTGCTTTCCTCACCTTACCTAAACTGACTGCCTTGCACTACCATGCTGAGGTGGCCGAACTGTACAGAGTCCTGGGACACAGCTACCTGCCTTAAAGGCAGCACACAGGAGACCTTAGGTAAATGGAGACTGGAAGCTTTGCCTAGACAGCATCCTTGTTTTACCAATGACTTGGTAGTCAAGCTGACCAAATCTTACCCCCAAAACCAGAAGCCTTCACAGACTTGCCAAAGAGAAGATGCAAGAAAAAAAATGCTCGGAAACTACTCCTTCTCTGGGTTTTGCTTAAATCACACCTTGTCACCAGCCAGTTACAGCTCTAATCATTTAGTCAAGGGTACGGGAACAGACTGGTGAAAAGATACAACCAAACAATTCCTTCTCTGCTCTTACTAGGCTCTCCCTAGCTTTTTGGAGAGCTTCAATGCTCTGTAAAACCGCACTGCCAAAGCGGCCTTGTTTGAGATCAGGTTCCATCGCACAGACAATCCTGCTGGAGACCCCTTCATTGCAGGTACCAGCGAACATCTCTGAGCTGGAGCCCGAGAGGCTTCATGCCCCTGACTCGTGTCGTGAGATGCAAGCCACGTCCTGCCTGCCTGCTCTCGGGGCTGCTGCAGGACAATGAGAGTTTGCCACCTGCTGGCCAGAGAACGCACTACAGCCAGCAAGCAGTGCAGCAGTTGCGTTTTGTGCTGCTTTGTGCCTGATGACTCATCAGCTAGGACAGAGATTCCTCCAGTGCAAGAATAACTATTTTGACATTAGTATCATTATGGGTTTAAACTGGCAGAGGGGAGATTTAGACTGCATGTTAGGAGGAAGTTCTTTACAGTGAGGGTGGTGAGGCACTGGAACAGGTTGCCCAGGGAGGTCGTGGATGCTCCCTCCCTGGAGGTGTTCAAGGCCAGATTGGAGGAGGCCTTGAGTGAGCTGTACTAGTGGGAGGTGTCCCTGCCTATGGCAGGGGGTTGGAACCGGATGATCCTTGAGGTCCCTTCCAACATTACCATTCTATGATTCTATGATCATTTAGAAGTTGATTTTTTTTTTACAGCAGTAGTATTTGAGAGACCTCAATTCTGTCCTTCTTCAGTTTTCCTTCTTGAAGAGATAAATAACATCTTCCATTTTACAAGAAGCATGTGCGAACAATCAACTTTCCTTCCAGACTTTGTTTTATTCTGAAAACTTCTGGCTGTCTGTCTTGAAAGGCAGTCCCTGTTTTTCCACACGTGCTCTTCCTCTTTGCCTTAAGCAAAGAAACAACTGAACACAGTCCTTTATTTAGTCACTGACTCTAGCAGCCTTTGTTAGGAAGATGGTTTTTCATTGCAGTGTTCCTAGCCTGGAAGTCTCCTGTCATACTCTTTCATCATGATTATTGAACCTCCTGTCTACCTGATAGATTCTCTTCCCAGACAGAGCTGCCCAAGGCTGGTTTTCCTCAGTGAGGCATCTTGCACCTCTCCCACCTGTTTGCTGCTTAACCATCAGATCAGATTAAGATTACTTGCCCTTCAACCCCTTTCAATTTTTAGTTCAGGCTTCCTTTCCTTAGTAGTCATTTAGGAACGGAAGGAAAAAAAAAAAAAAAAAAAGCCTACCAGCTCTTTTTGGCATGAGTGCAGACAGTTCAGAAGCGTGGGACAGAGCCGAGATGTCAGCACACACATTTAAAGGTTGCTTGCAGTAAGAGTGTCAGTGTGAATGAACAGAAGCCCTGCAAGCCTCCTCTGGCCACTTACCTTTACCATACTGGTCGGAGGGGATGAAGCTGTGTTTCTTGCTGTCACCTGCAGCAGAAAACTTCCCTTCATTGGAGGGCTGGTTACTGCCCTGGTTTCTGTATTGCTCACAAAAATAGCTCCTTGGAGAACAGGATTCTTCCCTCTCCTGCCTTTTCTTCTGGAAAGGAGGATCTAAGTGTTCCAAGAAGTCTTTTGGTGTCCTGATGTGTTTCTTCTTCTTCTTCTTTTTCTTATGTTTGTGACTGTCATTGTCAAAGCGGAGCACAGAGTCATCCAAATCATATTGTCTGAAGGAAACAGGCAAGTTAAAAATAGGAAAACAGATGTGGCACTTGATGCATACATGAAAGGTTATTTCTTTCACCCCAGCCGATGACTTGCAGCGTGTCAGCTCTTTGGTGGTAATTGCTGGCACGTCTAAGTTACCTTAGGTGCAGCAAACTTAAGCCCTCAAGAGTGAAGGACAGTAGGTCCTGGTTTGTACACAAATCATTCACAGGGGCTACTTGCAGAACAGGCGGAATTAATAACAACAAAATTGTCATAACCGAATCAAGAAGGTAGAGGTGAATCTAACTGGGTGGTCAGAGCTAGTGTTCCGCCACCCTTCAGCAGTAGCTTTCCCATCTTCCCGTGAGCGGCCTAATGCCACAAGCCCCAGCCAGCTGATGCTACACAAATAACTTAGAAACAATGGAAGAAAGGCAGACATGAGATCAACACCTGGAACAGAATTAGGGGGAAATTGCTTATCATGCCAGAATCCTTGCTTACTTGTAATCCTTCTCTCGATGTTTATCTTTGGACTTCTTTTTCTTCTTCCTGTATTTTTTCATTCTTTGGTCATCTGCCTTCCGGCATTTCCTCTCTATCTCGCTCCCGCTGCTTTCGGAGGGGCTGGATTTTCTTTTGCCATTCCTTAGTTTCTCATTTTCCCGGGAAGAGTCGGGTGAGCCGGGTGGAAGTGGGTGTCTTTCACGAAGGTATTTTTCAGATTGCTGCTGAGGTACTGGACAATGATAGAAGTTTGCTCTGTGGCTGCTGAAGTGATGTCCTTCAGAGAAGGTGGTGTGAGGCCACCTGCTCCTGCAATGGTAATCCTTGTGTGACCTGTTGTAAGCTTGACTCAGCTTGTCAAAGTCCTTATCGCCATGAGAAGATTTTCTCTCTCTGCCGTCTCTTGCTCCATATGAGGAATAATAATCGTGGTGGTACCTGCATTTATCCCATCTCCATGGGTCATCCTGATAGTATCTTTCTCTGCTCCAAGTTCTGTCTCCTTTGGAATGATAATACCTATTCCTGTCTTGGTCTGTTCTTTCTCTGCTTCGGGATCTATACCGAGAATATTTTCCTGAGCTTTTGCCCTTATTTGGGCTCTTTCTGTCACCATGGGAGGTTCTGTACTTGCTTTCGCTGCAGTACTCCTGCTGCTTAGGGCGATTTTGCTTATTTGTTTCCATGCTGTCAGACCTCCTCCTCTTGTGGGGGTGGTCATCTGGTTTGCTTCTGGCTTGCTTCTCCTTCTCTTCAGTGTCTGAGCTTTCTCTCTTCTTTCGGTAGTGCTCCTTGTCAGTTCTTTTAGAGTCATACAGAGTTTTCTTATATTTTTTTCTATGTTTGTCATCTTCACATCTTTTGTTATTCAGTCCCTCATTTTCTCTAGAAAATTGACTCTCCAACACTTTATCCAGCTTTGTAATGGAAGAGTCATTAACAGGTGGTACTTCCACATAGGTATGAGAAACGGCCTTTGTATCCTGGCATTTCTCTGCAGTATCTAGCGACACAAGTGTTTTAGAACTACATTCAATGTCAGACTTTAGAGAGGAAGTTGGTCCTAATTTCTCTTCCCTCTCAGGAGAGCCTTTGATGTACAAAGGATTTTCTTTTGAAATGAGTTCAGGTTCTTTTGATCTTCTTGGTTTGTCTTTGTCTCTGCCGTCTTCAGACTCACACTGCCCAAGGAGTTGTTCTTCGGCATCCGAGGGTTTTTTCCTGACCTTGTGCTGACTGTTGATATTGGGATGCACATTGTCAGCTTGTTTTATACTTTCAGCTACTTCTTTGGTAGAAATGGTTTCGGAATCTGATTGAGAAAAAAGATTCTCAACCTCACAGCTAAAGTTGGAAGGAACCTTCCTGGATTCCTCATAGGCAAAGAGTGCTTCCATCACTACATTTTCCATAAGAGCAGCATTCTCAGAAGGTTTCTGTGGTCCAGGGACACTGCACAAAATGAAAACATTTTTTTTTTTTTACTTGAAAAAGTCCATCTGAAAGAGTAATGCTAGGAGTAAAATCCCCCCAGGTAACAAGATTGCTGGCTACTGTAAAACTGAAGAACTTTCCCTTTTAGAAAACTATTTTTACACCTCCCTCAGCTCTCAGGGAAAAAAAAAAAATACGTCTTCCTTCTCTTGATTCTTCAACTACTGCATTAAAAATCCTCTCCCAATATCACAGTATCACCAGGGTTGGAAGAGACTTCAAAGATCATCAAGTCCAACCCATCACCACAGACCTCAAGACTAGAATAGATCTGTGTCTCTCCACTTGCTGCTCTGAATGACAGCAATAGCCAATTCCACTACACTTGCTCTCCCTCCAACTAGAAAAAAAGAAAACACATGGATTTTCCTTTCAACAAGTGGGAAACCAGATGGCAGGAATTTATGCTCACCCATCTGAGGATGGAAAAAAGAGAAAGGGAAATTAAAAAAGTATTCCAGAAAATGGGGAAAATCCAACAAACCAAACAAAACACCAGGAGAAAGAAAAAACCCAACCCAACATCTTAAGAAGAAACAAAAATCATCCAATAGGTATTCAATTCTATTTAATATAGAATAATCTATGCTCAGTGCAGCTGTTCGCAGCACTAAATACACAATGTGGAAGTCTCTCTGCTAATTTAAAGCTTTCTATTAGCCAGTACTAGTAGGTAAAAAAAAAAAAAGAAGCTAAACTTGTATGAAATCTTGTTTTTAATGAGAGGGGACTCCCTTTTACCTTATTTCCTCTGACAAGCTGTTCAACTGGCTGTATGTGAGAGACTCTAGGAGGGCTTCTTGAGGAACTGGCGACAATCTTATAGGCATCTGCAATTAAAATGTAGACATTAGCAGACAAATACATCAGATGGTGTACAGCATCACTGGGATTTATGTTCACTATTACCCCGCTCCCCTCTCCCCCTTTGTAAGTTATGAAACTTAGGAAGTGTTATCTCAGCTGAGCTTATCTTAAGTTGATGTGTGTTCTGGTATGTGAGCTCAGCTCTGCAAATCTGAATGGTGTAACAGCATAAAGTGTTAGGATGAAATTTGTGCTCTGGGTTGTCTTGGTATTTCAGATGAATTAGGAACATTAAAATGCTCCCACATACATCCCAGATGAGAAATTCTAGAGGGAAGAATCAAAACTCACCGTTTCAAGCAATCCATTTGTTTTAGAAAAGAAAATCTCAGAAGGTTTAACAGGTTGGACTTGGCAAGTGGCATCATCAAGTTTCAGTCCATTTTCTTTAGATTCATTATCTAAACTAATAGCACCATTTAGTGAATCATTTTTTGGCAGCTCATGCTGGGATCTCTCTTCTTCAGCATTCTGACAGGAAGAATGGGAGTTCTGCAAGGTACAGACCACCTTTCCCATCAGAATCCCATTGGAAGATACCAGGTTGCAATTCCTTTTGAACAAGCCCTTCGACTCCTCGGATTTTCCTGGAGGCTCCGCACTGTAAGGGGCTGCATTTTCAGAGCTGAGTTTAGGGTTTCCATTTCCATTCACTGCTGGCTCAACAAAAATCTCATCAGGAACTTCCTGTTTGGAAATGTTAGTAGCAACTGACATTGTAGATGCATTTGAGGTAGACTCTGCTGCAGAAGAATTTGTAATGGTAGATGAAGCTACAGGCTTGCTTAGGTCCTCATCCTCTGCAGCACCACTAACACAGTCAGTTTGTGACACAGTCTGACGTGCAGGCAATTTGTTAGGAATACTGATAGTGATCTTCTGGGATTTTGATGGATCTGGAATTGAAGGCCTGGCAGTTGCCCAGTTTTGAACACAAGCTGTTGGTGGAGCTGAAGATGGCCTTTTTAGGGTAACACCAATGGTATTTGGATCCTCTTTCAGGGGCCCATTTCCATTCAAACGACTCGAGCTCTGTATTTAGGAAGAAGAGATTGCAAGATGGGTATGTGCAAACACACACTATTTCCAATTTTAAACTATGAATCCTTCTCAATATTTCTACAAATTGTCTCAACACCTAAAATTACAAACACCCTCCCTTCAACTATAAATGCTAAGTCTGCTAATTGCATTTAATTCCTGCCCATGGTTTGCTACTTAATGGTATCCAATGCACATTACTTTTGAAACACGCATGGACAACTTAGCCTTGACCAAAGCTCTTCCTAAATATATTTCTTTTCCCCTTTAAACATTACCTGCAAACACCAGAATAATGCTTCAGAATAATGCTTCTGCTGCTTTGAAACAAGACACTTTGTTTTCAGGACATCAACTGACACTGATGGCTGGTGGGGGGGGGGAAATACCTTTATCTTTAACTATGAAAGCATTAATAAATTACTTAAAGTGTCTCACAAGTGTAGCTCTCAGTGCTTTAAAAAGCAGAGCTGGAAATATGAAGCAGTGAAGTAACATGGCTGCACAATTTAGAATCAGCCACAGTTAGGATAGTTCTGGCTGCAACATGAGAGACGCGAAGAAAAACAGAAGGAATGAAAATAAAACTGAAGATGCTAAAACTCAGTAACAAAACCCAGACACACCGGCACAAAACCCAAGCATTACTTTAGTGCTATTATTTGTGTGTCCCACTTCAAATTACCTTCATCATGTGAGGAGGAAGCCGTGGTCCCATAAACCCAGCCTGCTTACTGTTAGCCCCCCGCTGCCCGAGGAAGGAGCGGGGATAAGATGGTGCTGGCAGGTAAAATGCGCGTTCCCCTAGGGTCAAGTCGTAGCGCCTGGGGAAGAGAGCGGAGAGCTTAGCTTAGAGTTTTCATTTCAGCCTCTTCTGGCGTTAAATCCCAGCCTGTAGTTTTGTAGGAACAATTTCTATGACCCAGAAGACTTAACCAAGACAACTGACAATCAGATAGTGTTCTTCCTGCAGGGACTGTCCCTTTCAGAGCAAATGCTCATCCTCACACCACCCACAGCCTTCATTTCTTCTCTTTCCTATAGAGAGCAGAGCTAGAGCAATATACACAGCGCAGCTCTCTCAGGCCAGGAAATGAAAGATAATCAATGACATAGGGAATTTCAGGTATGACAGAACTGAATTAGACAAGGAGTAACCTTTTCATAAGACAGGAAGGAAACCACCTGGCAGTCAGAACAACACCAGTATCGGGAGAAGAAATCTATTCTAAAGACAGTTGGTGTTTGTTATTACCTGATATAAAAAAGTACATAAGCTTGCTGGGTGAGCACTGTCTTGATATCAGAGACCTCTACTTCAGCATCATTCATTCGATACCAGAGGCCATTCCCAGCCTGCAAAGAAAGGCAATGAGATCTGTGGATGAACTGCAAGTTTTCTAAATGGCACCACAGACAGAACACCGTGGCACAAAATGTACCAGAACAAGTCAGACAATAGAGAGTGCAACCTTTTTTCCCTTATGACCAGGGCTTCCCAGGAACTTCTTTATTTCTTTGTCAGCACAGACTTTGCCCTGTTCAAAAATCAAGCTGATGCCTACCTTGATGAAGCAGAGATAGTGTCCAGCATTACAGTTGAAACCACTATGTACCAGAACTGCATACAAAGCATAGATGAGAGGTTCTCCTATTGACTGGGACATATATGCTCGGAGATCCAAATATTCAGGGTATTTTACATCCTAAACACAAAACAAGAAGATTCAAAAGAGTTATCCTGCGATACTTCCTGCAATGGCCCAGCAAAACCACTTCTAAAATCACAGACAAGGATTACAGCAGCAGATTTCTGATTCCTTTAAAGCCATCTGTTCTCAGAGGCAACACTTCATAACTGAAGTTGCAGTGGACTGTTGGCTACAGCATGAGCTGTAATATATATTCTTATGGTTTATTCCTATCATTACAGAAGAAGCCATAGTTGTTCCACCAACATTTCTTGGGCTATAGCTAGTTACTGCCCGCAGACATGAACAACTTCACCAGTATTCAACCTTTGAGAAAGGTATCTCCAAGAAAAGTTGCGTGACGGCTGCAAATATACCTTGTTGATTTTTCCGCCAGTGAAATTTGCAAACCTCTTCAGTGATATAGTGAGAACGTTGGAAGAACGGTGTATGGTGTATCTCTTTGAGGCAGGAACCATCTTTTTACACCTTAAAGACAAGCACAGACAAATGAGCTGCAGATTTATTCTTCTCCCAAGAGCCAGACCAGGTTTCATCTCACACATGCTTATGCTGTCTGAATGACAGTTACTTGCATTTCATTTCTTCACTTTCCACAATTTTTACACTCTTTCCAAATGCTCAGCCAGAAACATGAAAACCACTCCCTTAGACACCAATGTGTTTATTTCCAAGGCTGGAATTACTTCAGTGGGTGAATTTTAGAAATGAGTGAAAGAACAACAGAGAGCTGTATTGTTACCTTACAGTCAAAAGGCAACCTGTGCTTTAAGTCACACCACACATTGAAAGTGTAGCTTGCACTATGATTAGTTAAAAATCTTACTTGCTGCACTTGTAGCTGTTTTCACCATCCAGTTGCTCTGGTTTCACAAATTGTTCTAGAGCCCTGGTGACAGATGTAACTGCCTGGAGAAGAAAGGAGAGCACTAAGTCACTGGAAATGCAGAATCTCTAGCATTTACTAGTAGTTTATGAGAGAGCCTCTCTAGATGCTGCTTAAGTGACCTACTGGAACCAGCAAATACTGTGATTGAGGAGGCACAGGCAGAGTAACCAAGCATTCACCTCACTGGGAAAAGATCCTACTTGAAAATAGCTAAATGTTGTGATGCAGTACCAATAACAGATGTGTACTGAAGAAAAGCATCAAGAAATATGACAATATCCATGTTTGGTGTTGGTACAATTGCTATTTTTACAGCTTAAATCCATTGCACACATAGAGACCATTTCCATGGCTTCCACAGAAGAACCAAGTCCACCAGACTCCCATCCATCACCAAGCTCTGAGGTGAACAGTGTCTGTTTAGGAGCAAAATGACTTGATTTGAGAAAGCTCTACAAGTCTTAAAATCCTAGCATCTTTTTGGTTGGAAAAGACCTTTCAGACCATCATGTCCAACCACCATCTAACTGCCAAGTCTGGTCCCTTGGCACCACATCTTTTAAACACCTCCAGAGATGAGGATTCAACCACCTCCCTGGGAAGCCCATTTCAGTATTTAATAACCATGTCAGTCAAGAAATTTCCTCATGCATCTCAACACAGATTTACAAAACATCTTACCTTTATATCCAAAGTAATATCAAGGAATGGCTCATAGGTATCTGAAACCGCTTTGCAGTTTAAGCACTTCACTGGAATCAAAACAGAAATGCTTATCAATATGTGAAGGAGGCAAAACTGCACAAATTTCAACTATGAATACGTACTGCTAGAGTCAAACTACAAGGCAGACAAAAAGACACAGACCAGATGGAAGGATGGTAAGATTCTTAAAACAGTACCTCGAGATCTTAGATAGCCTCCAAATATTTGATAGATAAGGGTGGTGGCTTGGGAAGACCTGTCCAATCTGCAAAGAAAGCACAGTCAGACCTCAGAAAACTTAAGGCACAGAGTTAACTCTTGAAATAGATTTTATGAAGAGCAGAGGTTTTAACTTATGCTAGTAAATAAAGGAGTAAGAGGGGCTTGGGAACACTGCAAAGTTCATTTCTTTATGCTTACTTAGTGCTTCCATTCAAGCAAGCTTTCTGCAAAGCATCGACGGTGAAGCATAAGAATTCATGGGCATCCTCTTGACTGCCAAAATGGAAATGTTTTCCTATTCCTAACAAAGAAAAAGGTTATGATGTTTATCTCCTATGAAGAGACAGAAAACCTGCATTTCTAAAATACCTCTTCTTAAAAATATCAAAATAATTTCTGTGCACTTTACTTTGAAAAACTAATTAAAAAATCCCAGCCCATCAAGCCCTGCAGTGACTTACTTTTAAGGCCATTGATAACAGATGTGGGTTTGATGGGATTACTGGAGCAACACAGGACCTGGTTTACGTGAGTTTCCATCGTACACATCATACAGAACCCTTCCACATGACCTGAAGAGTGAAAGAAGAAAGCAGCTCAGTCAAATATGCCCTAAAAACCCCTCCAGTCTTTACGTTCTCGGTACATCCACCCTGCAGGCTACATTCTCCTTCTAAGGAGTCCACACCGCAATGTTTCTGTGACGTTTTATTTCATAGGACAGTAGAGAACACAAATGACAATGAAGTCTGCCTTAAAGTGCATTTTCTGACAAGGAAGAGCTACGTACTTATGCTAGTGTAACTATTGCAATATCACTTCTTCTCTGCAGGCCGACAAGGTTGTGAGCTCCACAGGCTGCAGAACGTAAGAAGAAACAATATTGACAGCGATGATTCAGCACTGAGAGCTAATGTGTATTATCCTTGGCACACTGCTGTTGGGTGAGCTACATGACAAGAGCTAAAACTCCTCTGGGAGAAGTGGGAGAGTCGAGTAATGCACTTTATCGTTATGTCTGCCCTCCTTTTGCAACAGCATTCTTAACTGAAATCCCTTCTGTATGTGGTAGGAAAATACAGCTCCACTCTGAAAGTAAATAACTGCTGTGATACCAGACTAGAAAACATGCAGGTGCTGCTGTAAAAACACACATCTATGGATATGAAAAGAGGCTCTTAGGCTTCAAAAAACTTGAGTGTAACAATTACACTCAAAAAATTCAAATGCAGGGGGGTTAGAAGAACTACAAACTTTTATCCAATTGCAATTTTTTTCACTAATTTTTCTCATTGGAGTTCACAAGAGACTACCTTGTAGTGCCTTCTAGGGTGATTGCCTGTTTTTATTTAAGCAGTCAGCAGTGAACAGTGTCTCTTGCAGGATTAGTGCCTTCCAGTACCCAGGCAGTAAAGACTGATATTTGACAGCACCAACACCCTCAATTTTACCACTTTTCTACCAGCAGTAAACCCAAATGTTCATCAAATGCCTTACTTTACAATGCATGCCATAATGCACACAAGGGAAGGAATGACCTTGTTCTGAACTTTAGCTAGAGTGCATTAAGTGCACAAATGCACTTCATATCCTATTCTGAGCCTCCTGTTAATATAATCATAAAATCGTTGAGGTTGGGAAAGACCTTTAAGGTCATGACTCAAGCCAGCTTCTACAGATAAACCAAGACAACCAAGTTTTCCTCAAAAGGTTTGCTGTTGTTCCTCCCCCTTCAGAGCTGTCCAACAGATTCCTAAGGGTGTCAGAAAGTACTCACATGACTGGGTGTGTTCAAGAGAAAGCATGTAATTGGCAAGTGGAGGGGTATAGGTCAAACACTGGAGAGTAGAGTTAAGGAAGCAGGTGTTGCCCAGATTTTGCAGTCCAACTCCCACGCTTTGTGTTTGCTGCCAGTCCATACAGATTTTCTCAGGTGGAAAGAGAATCCTTTGTGGTGGGGCAATTCCATCGTTGACCACTGCAAGAAAATGGTATTTTAGAAAGAGACATGTTGGCTTTGTTTGAAAAGGGATAGCCAAGAACAGAGCAGTGTGCAGAACCAGCAGTGCTCCAGAGCACAGAACCAGGTGATGCACAGCTTTAATGCTGCCACTCCACCGGTCAACACACTGCTTTGGACAACACCTTAGTCACCTGCTCTACTCCTGATGCAAGACAAACTACCCCTCCCATCTGAGTAGCTGTTGCCAGGCTTCTTTCCTTCTATAGTCTGATCATGAATTAATTTGGTTAGTGTTTTTCTTCCTCCTTACTGTAACTTACATCACACATTTGTAATTAGATGGCAGTAAATACAGGTACTAGCACAGAAAAAGAAGCAAATAACTAGCACGGAAGGTAGGCTTAAAGATACCAGACCTCTTCCTGAGCACTCTTAGCATTTAAAGACTGTGAATAATGAAAGCCATGAATAGTAGTATAATATGCAGAGAAAAGTATAACCTTTCTCCGCAGAACAGAAAAGACCTAGGCAAGTGAGTGCAATACAAAAATCCCTCTCCACAACTGCCAGTCAATAGATAAAAAGTAAGTTACGAAGACTGTAAATAAGTTTTGCAACACCAGTCCCTTTGGTTGCCTTAGGGGAGTCACAAAACACAAGTCTGCCACCAAAGTATTTATGTGTTGCAGCTCCATTTTACAGCAGCACAACAAAGAAAAACAACTGCATTTTCTATCCCTGTTTCAGTTTGAAGAGAAAGTGGAAAGGAGACACTTACCTAAATCTCTTTGGGCAAAAGGCTTAGATTTTTGAGATGGCCTACAATAAATATGACCTCCAGGTCCTTTGTCCACAGAGACATTTGGATCCTCTGCAGGTGGCACCCGTCCCAGATTTGCAGTGCGTGATGTCATTTTCTTCGTACGGGGTTTCTTAGACTTGTCAGACTTCCTGGATGATGACTTCTTAGAGTTTGAAGATTTTGGCTTGTTAACTATGGTCATTGTTCATATCTGTAACAGAGGCAAAAGACCTGGTTGACAGAAGAACACCAAGAAGCATCCCAGAAAGAACACAAGGGAGAATGCAAGGCATAAAAAGGAAGCGCTGTAGAGAAAACAAAACAAGCCCTTGGCCCTCAAGGGCAAAAGCAATAACTGATATGAAGTCCTTTTAAAAATTATGATTAGGTTTCAAGATGACACTTCTTTTCAGATGTATAGTTGTGTGAGCACAGAAAGCTGCAGACAAGCAATTATCAAGCTGTAGATGTGCTTGTAACTATCTTGGGGGCTTTGCAAGTTGACGGAAACTAAAAATTTAACTGAGTTTCCAGCATAAGCCATTTTTGTTACACTGAAAGAAAGAACAGAGCGTGAAGTCCTTTCAGATTTATGGCACAACTGGATTGCTTCTGATAATAAAGGCACATTTTAAAAAACCCAACACAGTAAATGAGAGAATTTCTGGTCCTACAAAAGACAAATAGCGTGCAAAGCCCTTCCTGACATCTCTTCCCCTTTACATTTTGCATTTAAAATCCACTCTCTACACAGTTGCCATTTTGGAGTGGAAAATTCCCACTCATTTTACTCAGAGATGAAGAAGTCATCCTTGGCTGTTTTGGAGAGTAAGAGGAGGATTTTAAGGCTTCAGTGATTCGTAAGGAAGATCCAGGCTTCAAGCTGCAGATACCTGGGGCAAGTCCTCTTGCCAGTTGAAAGGGAAAGTGTTTCAACAATAGATTTAAAGCAGATTTGCAGGACAGAACTCAGAACCAAAACGGCAGTGAAAGACAAACATAAGAAGACTATCTCCACATAGTGTTTCTTTGACCAACAATGGAAACCTTAAGCCATTCTGAAGTTGTTTGTCTTGGATAACCTTGTAGCAAGAGCTGATCAAACAGCATGTGCTCTGGTAGACTTGCAGGAATCAGTCAGACCCATCACTTTTCCAAATTACAGCAACAGAATTCTTAAGATGGACACAACATCTCTGTGACAAAGAACAAGAGAACTCAGAAACGCTGAGCGCGCTCCGGTTGTTCACTATACACACAGACTGAGCTCCAACAGCAGTGCTGAACAGACACCTACGTTGCCGCGTGTGCACAGAGCCTTATTTCCCGGGGGGAAGTCCTAAGGGACGTTTTGCAGACAGTGGGATTTTTTTCAGCACCCTCGCCACAATCCACATCAGTTACAATTCAGATCTAAACCTCTGCATCTGGTCTCCACTCTTCACACAGTGAATCACAACTCAGGAAGTTCTCTCACCAGATCCGACTGACAAAGCTGCTTTTCACCAGGGAAGCAAACATTGTGAGGAAAAGCACACTACTGCCACACCCCCCAAATACCTGGGTACCAATGAGGCGCAACAGAAAACTACTACAGCAGAGATGAGATGAAGAGCAGGCACGTTTAGGTCTCGAAATGACACGCCCAACACTACCACAAGCAACCCACCACATGCTGACTTCATAAAGAAACGGTCGCTCAGAAAGAGCCCAGCCAACAAGCGCGAAACTCCTCACTTTACCCTCACTCGGAAGCCAATGAAGTACGTGAAACACAGAGCAGCTTCGGATGCTCCCCGCCCCGGTCTGCCGGGGCCAGCAAAAGGTTTCTCGGCGCCGGCACTTTTGGGGGTAGCAGAGGGTGCGGAGACCGCGGACGCCCGGGAGCCGCAGTAGCCAGGGCAACGCCGACGCACACCTCGGCTTCTCATCCCGGGCCATGGCTTCTTCAGGCGGGCTCCGAAGCGCCGCTGCGTCGGGGACCTCCACAGATCTCCGACTAAAAACCAAACCGTTCCACTCCGACGCCCGCGTACTGCCCCTACCGAGTACCGAGTCGCTACCGGCTGCTCTTCCTTTCGGCGGGGCAACGGCGTCTGGAAGCGTTGGGACACACCAAGAGCAAAGGCTGCTCCCAGGGCCAGGCACAGCCTGCCCAAAGGCGCTATGAACGCCCTCGGGAGCGGGTAGAGTCCAAATATACCCCAAAGAAAAGCCACCTCGACACGCAGGCGAGGGGGACGGGGGAACGGTTACCGAAGGAGTTCCCTTCTCGTCCTGCCCTTCTCCCTCCAGCTCCCCTATCACCCCAACGGGCCGCCGGCCCCGAGTTCCTCAGCCCCGCAGCTCTCCGCCCAGCTGGGGGCAGGCCCAGCGCCGTGCCGCACCGCCTCAGCTCCCGCCCTCTCCGCACCGCCTTCACCTTTCCAGGCCGGAGCCAGCGCCTTTACCGACCGTCCGGAGGCAGGACCGCGGAAGAGTCTCGCCCAACGGCGACTTCGTGCCCATGGCAACGCGGCGG
>VWZE01021236.1:122114-133638 GCA_013396675.1 Eubucco bourcierii | reverse complement strand
CTCCCCCCCAGCCCATTGATTTCCAGGCAGGGAGACGCACGCGGCGCTGCTGGGATGTGCCAGGCCGCCGCCGGGCCCAGCTCTCCTCCCCAGCCCCATTACCTGGCTCGGCCCCACTTGACTCGGCGCTGCCGGGTCTCCCTCGCCGCAGCCCCCGCCTCAGCCCGGCCCGCTCCGCCTACTGTTACAGCCCGTCGGGGAACAATGACGTCCCTCCGCCGGCCTCTTGCATCCGGGGCCCGGCGCCGGCCCGGCAAGCGGGCGGGGGGAGGAAAGGAGGCGGTGGCGGCGGCGGCGGGGGGAGAAGCGAGCTCCTCCGGGTCACACGGGGACCAGCACCGCCCCTGTGCCGCTGCCGGGAGCCGCTAGAGGGGGCTCGGCGACCCCCTGCCAAGGCGAGTGGCTGAGGGCGACGCGGCGGGAGAGTTCCCGCGGGGCTGCGCGGGCCCGGGAGCCGCACTGGGCGCGTTGTGTGCGGCGCGTAGAGCCGCCAGCCCTGCTGCCTGAGGCGCCACCTCAGCTCCCCACAACGAAGCTCCAGTCCGAGCTTCTTCCTCAGCCGTAGCGTTCCTGTCCGTCTCTGCCTTCCGGGCCCTATTTTCCCTGCTGCCATTTATTCTTCCAGTTAATGTTTTATGACTCTACGCTCAAAGAGCGCCCACAAACGCTGGCCCGGCTCCCGAGGCCGCCCACAGGAAGGCCGGCAGGCCCCACTGGCCGGAGCGAAGGCCGGCACCCCCGCGCTCGGCATGTGGCGGGGCGTGTGGCCGGCCGCCCCCCGCTCGGTGCTGCCCGCCATCGAGTTCCCCGAAGAGAGCCCGGAGCCGCGCTTTGATGGTAAGCGGGGCCTTCGGAACTACGTCGTCCTCCGCGGGGTGTGTGGGGAGCAGGGAGGCAGCCCCGTCCCCGCGAGTGACCGTGGGGCGCCCCGGTTGGCGGGGTGGGAAGAAGGGTAGAACGGTCATCTTCCGTCTCTCCCTCCCCCATCGCCTTGGGGAAGCGGCAGCCGCGGAGGGTGATGCAAGAGCGGGCAGGGCCTTGGCAGCGCTCCCTGCCCTGCGGCCGCCGCCGGAGCACCCCCTCGGTCGGGGACAGCCTCGTCCTCTCCGGTTAGCTTCTTATCATACGCACTGACAGAAATCATGGAATCATAGAATGGTAAGGTTGGAAGGGAACTCAAAGATCATCTAGTTCCAACCCGCTGCCATAGGCAGGGACACCTCCCATTAGTACAGGTCACTCAAGGCCTCCTCCGACCTGGCCTTGAACACCTTCAGGGAGGTTGTGAAGCACAGAAGCACCGAATGTGATCTTTGATCTTCGAACACCTTCCGTGTTTCTGTGCTCCACAACCTCCCTGGGCAACCTGTGCCAGTGTCTCACCACCCTCACTGCAAACAACTTCCTCCTAACATCCACTTTCAATCTCCCCTCTGCCAGTTTAAACCCTTTGTCCCTTGTCCTGGCATTACAAGACCTTGTCAATAGTCCCTCCCCGGCCTTCCTGTAGCCCCCTTCAGATATTGGAAGGCTACTCTAAGGTCTCCTGGAAGCCTTCTCCAGGCTGCAGAGCCCCAACTCTCTCAGCCTATCCTCATAACAGAGCTGTTGCAGCCCTCTGAGCATCTTTGTGGCCTCCTCTGGACGGGCTCCAACCTGATCTCTAATGTCTGAGCTCGTGTGATGGTTTTTGTGAGCCAGGACTGTGTTGAAGCTATGTGGGTCGGTAGGTGGCTTTGATGTTTTGGTAATTGTGCATCTACTGAGACCTAAATTCATCGTTCTGATTTTTTTTTTTTGTTTCTTTTTCCTAGAATCAGATGTGCCGGCAGAGCTACGAATTGCAAATGGGTCACAACAGTTTGTTAATTTCACTTCGACCATTCAAAACCAGCTGCTGCTTGTGTCACTTCTGGAGCATCTCTGCCACATGTACACACGCAACCCTGTTCGTTCACGGTGTTTGTTCCGAAGTTAGTAATTCTTTCCTGCCCCTTAAACTACCTTACCCCAATACATTCCAGGTTCTTTTGTGCACTATTGCAGTGTAATATCAATACATATCTGTAGGTCTTATTACATTAAGACAGGTTCTGAGAAGAATATCCTCATCAGCTTAATTGGAAAGGAGGACCCGTCCTGTTTTTGGGAACAGCAGCACAATATTGTTGCATTGTTGTAAATGCACAGATCAGACAGTGCCGTTCCAGCTCAGTCGTTTGAGAAAGGTGGCAGGATAAATTACCTACCTGTTAAATCTGATCTGAACCACACTTAGGAATTTATAAAATATTTGTCAATAAATAGCTGTAGTTTAGTCTTCACTGAATATTTTTATAAACTGTGTTCTGAAAATCAAAGTAAATACCTTTGAAAAATCCTTCATTTTCCTGGGAAGTCTTTTGATATATGTCAGGGAGCTTGCATTTTCAGCTGTGAAGTGTTTATTTTGAAATCTATCCTTTTGATATGTGACTTATCTTAAGTATTTTGTAAGCACATACTTAGTGGAGTTCAGAAACAATCTCCAAGGTTTTACTCTTTACTATACCTGAATGCTGAAAGTAAAATCCAATGCATTGCTCACACCTAATATGGAAGTCATTTGTAGCATCCAATCACAACAGTGCAGACAACTCATTTTGTCCTTCATAAAGTCTGATACAGAAATTTGGCCCCAGGTCTTACTATAATCTCCACTGAATGCAGAAATATTGGTGGAAAAGAAGTGTGAACAGATTTCCTCCTTTTGGGAAAGGAACGAAAAAAACCCAACCTGGGCATCTTCCAAAGTATGTAGCGGCTTAGCTTCCTGGTAAACTTCCACAGAAAATGCTGGCCGTCTGTTGGTATAGCTTATGCTGGTCTCAAGAGTGAATGAATAAAAGAAAGAAACATGGCAGTAATCGTATCTGGTTTGTGATTTTTGTCTGATATATTTGTATTTGGCAAGGGCAAGTTTTTCCTACTTTCCCAGTGTGTGTGACTGTTCCCTTAAGGTTTGCTTAGCAAAATTCTTGAGTTCTTAGAAGTTCGCTTACAATGAATTTTATTTTCTTTAAAAGATAAAGTAATAGGCTGGGGGTTGGTTGGTTTGGTTTGGTTGGTTGGTTGGTTTGGTTTGGTTTGGTTTTTGCTACTGATACCAAAGTGTTTTTGAGAAACTTAGGATCAGGTTTGTTTTAAGACCTCTGAACTCTTTAAGCTTAAGGACATTTTTGTAGCATCTTTGAAGCTGCATCCATCTCTAGTGTTAGGTTTTTGTCTGCCACAGCATTGTTTTGTGCTGCTCAGGAGGTGGAAGGAAGTGGCTTTGTTCTTTACTGTGAACATGAGCAAAAATGCTGAAATTTGTATAGCAGTTGCTGTAGGTGTGTCCTCGTCATTGTGAACATGCTTTGAATTGCCTTTTTCACTGATCAGAATTAGTCCAAGGATAAAAAGCAAGTGAATGGGTGAATGTTTGTGTAATTCATCTGCTAAGATACAGAAGAGGAGATGCTTGCGACCATGAAGGGCATGGTGAATAACTGTTACACAAAGGGATTCCCATAGAGCTTGGTTTTACTTTGAATTGCTCAAAGTAGCAGAAACAACTTTAGAGTAGGAGTGACTGTTTAGTTGTTCAGATGTGCTATCTTTCAGATAGAGTTTCTCGTTTGAAAACCAACCATTTACATGATCTCATGGGCAGGCTTTATTTAATGTGACCTTTCTCTGTTCCTTTGTACAGTACTCCGTCAGGCTTTCACAAGAACAGGGTTGCTCTCCCCTTTTGCCTTCTGTGATGAATTTAGTACTGTAAGACTGCAGCATAATAGAGCCATTACTGAACTAATGAAAGCAGCTGATCGACAAATACTGCATGGGGTAAGCTTTGTTAAATTTCTTTGGCAACCTCTGCATCAAGGAATGAACACATTACTGCATCCAAAGAAGCTTTTGTTCAGGGCTTCTTTTAATAGTGGGTTGGGTCTTTTAAATAGTTATATTGAATGGTACTCCCTTCTAGCTTAGCTCTTTGGGATGGTTCTGGTTCTATAGGTGCAAACCAGGAATATTTTGTTCCTTATTAAATAAGTTTTAATTCTTTATAAAATACAGGTGAGGTGTTTGAAATTGTGCTAGAGTTTTTTTTCTGTCAGTGGACAGACATCCATTTTCAACTTGTAACTATTACAGTTGATTATGTTAACACCTTCAATATTAGTAGAGGGTATAATTTGTATGCTGCATGATGTGCTTCAGGCTGAGTCAGGGTGGTTAGCTTATCTGTCTGCTTGAACTAAGCTAGTTAATTTTGTCTTAAGCACATTTTAGAGCCCTTGTTTTATTCTGTTTGCCAGTAGAATTCCTAAAGGGCAGTAATCTCTTCAGTTAGAGCTGTTAGCACATTGCTAGTGGAGTAATACTTCAATTTGGTGAAGCAGTCTGCAGAATGAAATGGCTCTCAGTAACATTTTTTGCATCTCAGAACAAGTTGTAGTTTCTAATTGGATCAAACTGTCTGTGCTAACACCATGGTAGACCTGGTATTCTGTGGGGCATGTTTTTATGCTGTTCTTTGTTGTTTCACAGGAACTCGATAATGGAGATTCTCATGCAATTGGGTATGTATTCAAAGCATTGAGAAATACTAAACTTTGGGTATGTATTCAAAGCATTGAGAAATACTAAACTTGGGTATGTATTCAAAGCATTGAGAAATACTAAACTTGGGGTATGTATTCAAAGCATTGAGAAATACTAAACTTAACTCCCTCCCTAAAGTTCTGTGCACTGCTCTGAATTTAATTAATACTTCATTTTGTATTTTGGCTCTGAAATGTAGAATCAGAGTCATAGAATCAGGCAGGGTTGGAAGGGACCACAAGGATCATCCAGTTCCAATCCCCCTGACATGGGCAGGAACACCCTACCCCTGATCAGGCTGACCACAACCTCCTTCAGCCTGGCCTTTAACACCTCCAGGGATGGAGCCTCTACCACCTCCTTGGGCAACCCATTCCAGGCTCTCATGACTCATGCTGAAGAAATTCCTCCTCACATCCAGTCTGAATCTCCCCACCTCCAGCTTTGCTTCATTCCCCCTAGTCCTGTCACTACTTGATATCCTAGAAAANGCTGGCCATACTGCTCCTGCTGCAGCCCAGGCTCTGGTTGCTCTCTGGGATGCAGGTGCACACTGCTGGCTCATGTTGAGCTTCTCATCCACCAGCACCCCCAGTTCCCTCTCCTCAGGGCTGCTCTCCAGCCAGGCACTGCCCAGCCTGCTTGGCATTGACTCGACCCAGCTGCAGGACCTTGCACTTGGTCTTGTTGAACCTCCTGAGGTTGGCTTGTGCCCACCTCTCCAGCCTGTCCAGGTCCCTCTGGATGCCAACCCTGCCCTTCAGCCTGTCAGCTGTACCACACAGCTTGGTGTGGTCAGCAGACTTGCTGAGGCTGCACTCTATGCCTCTGTCCATGGCACCAACAAAGATGTTGAACAAGACTGGTCCCAGGACTGATCCCTGAGGGACTCCACTTGTCACTGGCCTCCACTTGGACATGTACTCATTGACAGCCATCACTCATTGGGTGCAGCCATCAAGCCAGTTCTTTATCCATCTGGTGGGCCACCCATCAAACCCATGTCTCCCCAGCTTGGAGACCAGGATGTGGTGCAGGACAGTGCTGAAGGCTTTACTCAGGTCCAGAAATAAAAGTGAAAATCTCTCTAAACTCTCAAAAGGACTTGTGTATATGTTTTCATATTTTCATAATGCAAATAGTGTTTCTAGATTGTATGTACCCATACCTTACAGCTTCCTTAGAAGTGTTGATCTGGGCTAATGCAGCCTGACTCTCTTGATCAGGGAGACAGAAGTACTCTTTGAAGGACAGACTTCACGCTACTTGAATGAATTCGAGGAAATCGCAAGGCTAGGAAAAGGAGGATATGGAAAAGTGTACAAGGTATTTACCTTCCATCTGTAACTGATCACTTTAATTCTACTTTGAAGCTTAGAGTTGCTGCTTTTGTCTTTTAATTTTCTGATTTTCCAATTAATTTCCTAATTGGTTTTTTTTCAATAGAACCTATGCAAACCTGCACGCTGCAGGATGTTGGCGTTTTGAAAAGCGCTCACTTGTAGGTTTTTCCAGATGTCAGGGTGTGTCAGATGCTTTACTTTGTGCATTTTGACCTTCTTAGAGTGAATGAAACCTCCTGTTTCTTGTGTGAAGTGTTGTGATTGACTTAAAACAGCCACAGGAACTGTTAGTCTGCGCACCCAATGTTCCCGTTGCGGCTGCTTGACAAAAAGGCAGCTTTAATGTGGAAGTAAACTGTCCAACCCAGTGCTGAAGTTTATTAAATACTTGTAGCACATGGCCAGCCTGAGGTTCCCCGTCTGCTGTGTCCACATGTAAATTGCAGCTGTGTTCTCACAGATGAAGGCAGAAGCTATTTAAACCATTAGTAGGACCTGATCTTACAGGACCTATTGGCGTTTTTTTATTGATGGAAAGACAGCTGTAAGGCTGTGTATTTCACAAAGACTGGATTACAGATTGACAATCCTGAAAGCAGGCAGGAGTTAGAGTACTTTTATCAAAGACAAGTGGGGCCTAATCCCATTTCCATTCTCTGATACAGGTGAGAGGTTGTGAATAGAATGCAGAAATCAATTTTTAGAGAACAGTGGGTTCTGAAGTATTTATTCATTAATACAAACTCATTAATACCTAATTTTGTTTTACTGCAATGGTTTTCAGGTCAGAAACAAGTTAGATGGACAGTTCTATGCTATTAAAAAAATTAACATTAAGAAGGCTACAAGAAGAGATTGCATGAAGGTAATTCTTTCCTGTGTTTCATCTGTTCCAACTCCCTGTCTGCTGTAGCTGATTCTGATTTAATTTAATGATGCAATTAATATTTCCCAAAACATTAAAAATGTTAGTAACATTTTTGATGCTTTCTGAATTTCTGAAGATTTGACCCTATCAATACCTAGTAGAAAAAAAGGAGAGAGTTAAATGAAACATATTCTTAGCTTGGATTTGATCATCTCTGCAACTATGAAAATAATAGTTTTAAAGCTTCCAATTTTTTCTCCATTGCTTCAATAATTTTGTCTATTCTTTCTCTGTGAGAAACTGTTGTGGTTTTTTTTTTTTCTTTTATTGTTGTGCTTTTTTGGGGCTTCACTAAGCACTCAGAACAAATTGCAGTCATACTGTTTCTTCTTGGTCTTTTTAGGTGCTAAGAGAAGTTAAAGTGTTGGCTGGGCTGCAGCATCCTAACATCGTAGGTTATCACACTGCTTGGATGGAACAAGTTCAAACAGTACGTGCAAAAGGGAAGTACAGCTTATTGTGTAATTCTTGCTTCTAACCTCTGTGCTATTCTTTGCAGGGCTGTAATCTCTGGTGGTATAAAATAACAAAAATAAATCTTAAAAAATCAAGCTACAGGGCACCACCAGGTCCTCACGTCCCACTGTGCTACTGCCTGATAATTTATCTGCTACTTAATGCTGAAGTTGGAACTTTGGCAGTGTTAGCTTCACTTCTGGGAATGTATGAGGAAGATTTGAAAGTTGTGTCAGGTTGGGTAGAATGCAATGAAAAGCTTTTAACACAAAGAGTGAGGTGACTAGGAGAAGAATAAATATGAGGGGATGAGCCGCTTCTGATTTTGGGGGAAAAGTGATGAAAAGGGGGAAAACCCCACTAATCTGCTACCACAATTTGCAGTCAGAGCTCTTAACAAAACTAGAGTAAGTCTTCCACAGTGCTTCTCTTCCAATTGGGAAAAGAGTTTACAGAACCTAAAAGAACCTGGAACTAAATATTTTAAGGGTAAAAAATAAGCAAACATTCCTTCTTATTTTGCTTTCCACAGGAGAGTTTTTAAATTTGTTAGGTTGTATTTAATAGTTCTGCAGTGACACAGCAATCTGGTTTACTGTTTACCAGCTTCTGTCTGCAATCACTGAGAATTTATCTACTTTTGTGTTGCTTTCACACCTCCTTTCCTGCCTCTTCTCTCTTCTCTCTCTGTCTTCTCAGTGCTTCCCACCATTTGTCCTTTGGCCCATTTGCAACCCTAATCCCTTGGTCCCTTTCTTTCTTGTCCTTTTCTGGAATGCCTTTAGCAATTAAAATCCTTTGATCCTTTCCTAGTGGGAGGTTTGCTTATGCTCTATATGACTTTATTGCTTTCCAAGTCAGTGCCTTGACACCCAGTCAGCTATAAGCACAAAAGAAAGTGCGTAGGAAGTTGATAGCATAGCAAGACAGACAAGACTTTTTAAGTGATGGTACTGAGAATCTCAAAGGATGCAACTTTTTAGTGCCTGGAGTACTTTGTAAGTGTTTAATAGAGATAATATGAGCAGATGTATAGGTAGGGCTTGTCATGCTTAGTGGTTTCCCTTGGCTTCCAAAATTTGTATTTTTATATTTGTTTCTGTGCTAAAACTGTGTTGTGTTTTTTTTTGTTTTTTTGTTGTTGTTTTTTTTTTTCATATAAATATACAATTTTAATGAATTATTTCCAAAATACCAAGTGTTTTCAAAACATCAGCAGTGTGATGCAAGGGTTGGTGCCTTGTGGAGTTGCTTCCTTAACTGTGTTACATACATTGTAAGCCCTCATTTTGAGTTCTTAAAGGTGAAATCTACAGCAATAGCCTTTCAGTGACATCACACAACATGTATTATCTTTTTATTTAAAAGAAAAAAGTGAAAACATTCGTTTCTTAGTAGACTAACACCTTTTGCAGCAGCAGAAATAGAGAAAAGATCTTTACAGATACTGAAGTTAAACTCCATAAGATGCTGGAGCTTACATGTTGATTTATAGTAATTATATTCCTATATTTATATAGTAAATATATTTTGGTTTGTACCATATTTACCTTTTCTACAGATAAAACAATAATGGAGCTGCAGCCATTATGCCTGGAGCCACCAAGCAGCAAGTGAGTATCGCAAATCTCAGTGATATTTGTTTGCCTTTAATATGAAGCTTTTCGAAAGTAACTTAAAGGGTACAGTTGCACAAGAGCTTTTTGCTTCCATACTATAGCAAAAAATAACAAGTCTTAAATTATCCTTGTCCTTGTCATGGTTTCTGCTGTTGCATAAGCTGAGAAATGTTACTGAATAGTTCTACCTTCTTTAGATCTCTCAGTTCCTGAGTACCTTAGTGTAGGACTGGGCTTCAGATTTACTTCAGAAGTTCTGTGCCAGCCAGCAACACTGATTAGTATGGTGGAGTCTTACTAGAGTGGTGAGGCCCTCTGTCTGAAGTGTTGATTAGTCCTTTTGATTAGGAGATGGAGTCCTATGAGAAATCCTTTCTCACTTTAAGGGGCTCCAGATGTACCTCTGTGCAGTGAGTGCTGTGACCTAGGGCTGTATCTAGAGCTGTCTGGGTCAGCTATGAGAAATCCCTCCTGGGGAAAGATATTAAAAAGGCTGGAGCCTGTGCTGCCTGCTTTTTTGCATTGGCAAGCAGCTGAACTCTTACTCTATAATGCAGTTTGCAATTGGAGAAAAAAGTTTTCAGCATGCTGTCTCACAAACAGATGATATAAAATCGTGTACATATCTTGATTTTTCTCTCTCTTCATTTTCAGTGATCACTGTCACGTTCAGAGTGTGGAAAGTGGTAGTTCAATTATCTTTGCTGACCTTACTTCACAAGAAAAGAAGTCCTGTGACAGTACCAGTCTTAGAAATGGTAGTGAATCGGTGCAGAATATGGATCTAAGAAATGATTTTACAAACAGCAGCAGTAAAGAATGTATGAAACCAAATAAATGTGAATTATCCATAGGGTTAAAAAAAGACTCTCTAAGTGTTAGCACTAGATCAGCTGATGTGAAAAATCATTCAGCACATGGACTTCATTCTAGTCTGGATCAAGAAGACAGCACTGAAAGTAGTTCCTGCACTGAAGAACACTCCAGGAATGATGTAGCTCTCTGTGGAGAGTTTGAGGTAAATGTAGTTCTCTCTGTCTAATGAAATGTGTTTGTAAAGTGAAGCTGACCATAGGAACTGGTAAAACTTAGCATACAAGGAAATTTCCATGTTTTAGTCATCTTGGATCCATTCTAAGTATTTACTTGACCAAAAAGCACTACTCATGCATTTAGAACTCCAACCATGAAAGTTGGCAATCTTCAGCATTCACTAAGGAAGGCTAATTTGGCTGTTAGTGATGACAGTGCCTGGGAGTGTAATGTGGTGCCTGTGCACTGCAGGACTGCTAATGAAATAGAGACAGATCTGGGCAGGCCATCACCGCTCTGCCAACGCTGCTTGAACTTTGCTGGTGTTCATCCTACTGAAATGTTTTGTATAACACAGCCAGATCTGGAAGGTTTCAGGCTTTTCCTACCATCTGGAGCAATAAATCCAAAACTTAAAGGTGTTTGCTTGAGTTGTCCAGGTTATCAATTGAACTAATATATGATGAGAAATTGAATGTGAAGTTAGATGCTCATGGTAATAAATCATAACGTTTCATGTGAATAGGTTAATTTTTTTTCCCTCTTTTATGTTAATATGCACTATTTTCTTAAGCCAGAATGAACCTCTGTTTAGTATGTCTGGAAGCTTTTAAACTCTAGTTGGAATATTAAGGTGGGTGGTTGGCTGTTTGTTAGCTTTTATCATAACAATCGTTAAAATATGTGAGGAACAAACAAAAAGGAAAAAAATCCAGAGCAGATATTGAAGGCAGTAGATTAGTGCTGCTGTATCTGCTATCAAGGAAGCACTGTTGACATGAGAGTGGCAAAATCATGCACTGTTACTTCACCAGGTGGAATATCGTTTGATGCTTCACATACAAATGCAGCTGTGTGAACTATCCCTGTGGGACTGGATTGCTGACCGCAATAAAAGATGCAGTGAGAGAACAGAGGAAGTTTCCAGTAAGATTCATCACTGTCTTGAAAACTTACTTACTATAAAGCAAATACCTTTTTGTTTTTCCTAATTCATAGAATCAGAAAATGGTAAGGTTGGAAGGGACCTCAAAGATCATCTAGTTCCAACCAACTGGAAGGCCTGATGTTATTTTTTAACTTCAGCAGCTTATAATACAGATCTGCTTTGTTAGGTTCTTTATTTACTCAGATAGCAGCTGGTATTTAATCTCTATGTGATAGATGTTGGTCAAAGAGATCTAAGTTCATGAGTTTTAGACAGCTCTTCAGAAAAGAATGAGTGTATGCCCGAGGCATAGTTGCTACCTGGAGAGATCTGTGCTCAGGCAACACTACTTTACTTGCAGTACAGTTTTGTATTGACAGAATCTCCTTCTTCTCAGTAAGCTGTTTAAATAATTGAAATTTTGCTTTGGTAGTAGTCTTGCTGCTACAAAATAGAGCTCTTCAAAGGCTTTGTCTGTCATGAAAAACAGATCTTTTGCTCCAGACAAGTTACAGCATACTTCATAGAATCATAGCATTCCAGGTTGGTAGGAACCTCGGGGATCATGTGGCCCAACCCTTTTTTT